>JAFIRS010001949.1:0-270558 GCA_018342105.1 Gonioctena quinquepunctata | reverse complement strand
AAACGCCCTCCTCGCTTGGAGAGTACAAGGATTCATGAAGGTCATGACTGCACAGAATATGTATGCCTACACCAAACTTTAGTCAAGATCAAACAAAAATCGAGATCAAATCTTGAGGTTGCCGAAACAATCCCAACATCAAAACTAGGTCAAATCTCAAAGTCAAAACTTAATGTTATGAATCTCAAGGTCATATTCAAGGTCAAAACTGAAGTCGAATCTCAAAGTCGACCAAACCCAATATCAAAACTCAATGACAAATCTCAAAGTCAAATCTCAAGGTCAAACACACACACACTGCACACCTGCAACTATTCAAGGTCACACGTGACGTCATAGTGGTGGGGGGAGACCCAGAACCGGCTTAAATCTCCTACTATCGTCTACTCCTAACCGTATGTAATCGCAATAGTAATAATAATCATAATATTAATGTTCATTAAATAATAATAGTAAACATTATTACATTCAAGTACATATAAACACATTGGAATACCTCCTAAAAACCCGTTAGTTGTAGGGGTAAGCCATCATTTAGTATCATCATTAGTACAGTAATACATTAATTGTGAAGGATGTTGATTATATACAAATTAATGTCATATGGAAATATAATTTTGAATATTAATCAGGAAACAAAAAAATGTTTTAGCTCAACCTCATGAGTCATTCAGCCTTCTAGTATTGTTAGTATTAGTAGTAGTATCAAAGTCTGTGTTTAGCATTTAATTTTTTTTTAGTAGTTGAAGGTAATTTATATTATATATGTATAGTTTATACATCTCAGGTAACTAATTGAATACTTTGCCTGATGAGTGCGTGAAACATCTTTGACGTAGGTACTGATTTTTTCGTTTTAGGTATCTCACATAGTCATTGAATTCCGCTCGTGTTGAGTAACAATGCTCTATTTTTGTCAATTTATTCGTATTTTTATGAAGGTGGGCAATTATACTATATTGATACAATTTTCCTATGCTCAGAATGTTTGCGCCCTGTTATAAACTAAATGTAGGGTATATTTTTCATTAAATATCAATTTCAGGATTTTTCTTGAATTGAATATCTAATATCTCAAGATGGATGGGTAAAATACCTCCCCAGCTGAGGATTGAATGTTGGATTGAAGATTGGACGAGGGAGAAATAAACAGTTCTCAGGCGAGTTGTATCCAGGAAATCTCTGATGTTTTTGAATTACTATTTCATATATCTAAGGGTTTTACTAATCGTGTCTGTGTTATCGTCCCATCGTGAGTGTTTGTCATTCGTTATGCCTATATACCTTATATGGTCCGCAAACTTAACATTATTTTCACTCCCGAGTTGTCTATTGACAATGTTTGCTGAGATGGTAATGATGGTGTATAAATTGATTTGTTCAAAATATAAACAGGATGTTCATAAAATCAGATGTGGAATCATCTGCGACTGAAAGATAAACTTTAGTCACTATTTTCCATCGTCAAGATAACCTCTTGTGGGGTATTCATGTTGAAAAGGGAAACATTCTCAATTGAATATTGATAGAAATATTTTTCTGTGTATTGAAAAATCCACGATTAAAATGAAGTTATTTTTTGTGAATGTCTAACAGAAAACAACTACTTCCCCGGCTAAAGCCACGCTGGACATTGAACTACATCTGATAGATATTTTGAAAAGGCCCTAACTCAAAAAAAAAATCCACAGAAAAATATTTTTATCAATATCCAATTGAGAATGTTTCCCTTTTCAACATGATGTATAACTTGCGGAAGGGATGAAAAAAGTTTATTCGTAGTTAATGGTAAGTTGCATATGATTAAACCAGGTTATGAAGGACGAAATTCTCTTTCACTTTTTTTTTCAGTTCTTCCCATGATGTGGCTGAATATACAACTGCAGTATCATCTGCCAAACTGAAAATTTCATCACATGAATCAAGTGTGAGTAGACTATTATATATAAGGGGAACAACATTGGTACATTACAGTGCCCTCGAGGCATTCTATACTAAACAGTTTGTTCTCATTCGTTTCTCCACTCTCACTACCTGTACACGATTTTCTAGATAGCTTTGTATCATCTTGAATTGAATCTCACGTATTCCTGTATCGTCCAAGACTTCCAACAACTGCGTATGGTTCACAGCATCGAAAGCTCCAGAAACACGCAGAGTTCAATATTTTCATATATGATTTCCAACAGGGGTGTCAATCTGGCTACTCCTCAGGTGTCGTCACTCGGAAAAAAAAATATTTCCAACCGAAGTCTCAATCTGCCCATTTCTAGGTTGTAGTCACTTAGGTGGGGTTCAGGATTTTGTAACTCTACATCGGGGTCTCAATCTGCCTACTCCCCAGGTTTCGCCACCAGATTCCTCCAAGTTCTCGATCTGTCTAGTCCTTCGGAGCACTAAGGATCAGTGGGTGTATGTGGAGTATTTAACCAAGGTGAATTCAGTGTAGCGGAACAATGGGCAGGGCAAGTAGAGGTTTCCAAGTATTGGGTAGTCTGCGTCCATAATCTTGTTTGTTGAGGCAGTTCGGGCGCTTCTCGATCTCAGGGGCTTCACGAATGACTCTCGCTTGCAGTGTTATTTCAGTGGTGATGTTTCTGATGTGGTCGAAATCCATTATGTGGCCTGTCTCTTCATAGTGCTTGGAAAGTGCCGTAGAAAGGTCCAAGTATCGGACAGCAAGTTGCTGTTAGGTAAACTCGACTGGTGAATTTCTTTGTTTCTGCCGATAGTTTGGAGTTGTTAATAAGTGTTTTGGTCTTCTTTTCGAAATAGGTAGTGGGGTAACGTTGCTGTGGGGTCACGTTTGGTGGTATGATACTCGGGAGAGAACTCACTTCCTTTCCTTGACGTCCTTATCACAAAAACTAACGACTCCTTCACTCACAATGTATACAGAAAACCAACACGCACTAACGGTTATCTACACGCCAGCTCTTATCACCATCCTGCTCGGACAAAGTCCGTCTTGAACTCTCTCATTCACAGATCTATTCAACTCACCGACAATCACAACACCGCAACAGTTGAACAAACTCAAAACCGCTCTCCTTAAAAACGGTTATAATAACACACAAATTTGCAGATCAATCCACCATCATCAAACCTGTTTTCCCAACACCCAAAATCCAACAAGTGACCAACCACATAAAGCTTTCTTTTCCTATATCAAAGGTGTCACTGGCAAAATTGGCAGAACCTTAGAGAAACGCGACATTAAAACAATTTTCACAGCAAATAATAAAATCTCTGATTTTCTCCGGTCTCCTGAAGATGACATAGCTGATGAATCTCAATGAATATATGAAATACCATATTTCGAATGCCCTGGGACATACATAGGACAAACTAACAGGCGAGTCATCAGCCGAGTTTACGAACATCAAGTTGCTGTTCGACACTTAACCCTTCTTCGGAACTCTCCAAGCACTATGGAGAGACAGGCCACAGAATGGATTTCGACCACACCAGGACAATTGCCACTGAGAGAACACTGCAAGCCAGAGTTATTCGTGAAGCTCTTGAGATCGAGAAACGCCCGAACTGCCTCAACAAACGTGATGATGGACGCAGACTACCCAATACTTGGTAACCTCTACTTTCCCGCCTTACTGCCAAATCAAGCCCTGCCCATTGTTCCGCTCCACTGAATTAACCTAGGTTGGGTACTCCACATCCACCCTCTGATCCTCAGTTACCTCGAAGGAGTAGGCAGATCGAGACCTCAGAGGAAGCTAGTGGCGAAACCTGGGGAGTAGGCAAATTGGAACCCTCGTGTCGAGTTGCAAAATCCTGAACCCCACCAACGTAGGAGTAGGCAGATTGAAACCACGGTTGGAAATCACTTTCCTCTCTCACTCCACTAAAGTTCGCGAGCAGATTTATATTGAGATCACCAGCTGCAAGGAAAATATCACTCAAAGGAAGCAGGTTGACTACGCTTCTAGTTCGTTGGGTAGGGCAGAAACAGAACACCGATAGTGAAGGATTTACCGCGAAATGTGGTTGAAATCCACAGTTGCTCAGGATGAAGGCTGATTTGAGAGTGGATAATTTCATATTATCTTTGATGATAAAAAAAAACCACCCCGCCACCTTGTCCATCTCTATCGGCACATAATGCCATGTTTCTGTTAGAGCAAATATATCAAATTCTCCTGTCAAAATATATTGTGGGAACAAATCGAAACCAGTGAATATAGACCTTATATTCGAATGGACGAAGTTAAATGACCTCAACATAGTAAAAACAAAAACAAAATCGAAATGCGAAGAAACGTAATGCCTATAATAATAAAATATTTATTGAATACTTTCAAATTACATAATGATATGGATACGTCAGCAAAAGAAAATTAGAATTATTCAATAACAAAAATAAATCATACAATAATGAGAAATAAATATGTATATACATTTTATCCATAGTAATACAGAACGATTGTTTGCATTTCATGAAACATTGTTACAATTGATTTCAAAATCAAATATATTTAATATCTAACAGATTACGACAATCAGTTGAGAAATTAGAATTTGAGTGACCTCACCTTCCAAGATATTCATCAACATTGTGAAAACAGCTCTTAATTAGAAAATTCTTAAGTTTGGTTTTGAAACTTTTTTCTATTGTCTCATCTTTTATATCTCCAGGGAAATTATTGTGAAACGTCACCCCTGCATGTGATGGAAAATTCTCAAACGATTTGGTTTCATGTTTCTGGGCTCTTACAATTTTTCCATGTCTGGTGGGATAATTATGCATATCTGATTTTCAATCATACTTGTTTATATTCAGAGACAATACACATTTATAAATGTAAATACAGGGCAGGGGCATAATTCCGTATTCTATAAAGTATTGCTGACAAGTATCTCTGTAGCTCAGGTTGAATATCAACAAATATTTTACTTACATTAGTAGAGTAATCCCACAGAAATATGTTGTATGATATATGAAAGTGTACAGTTGCTGAGGAGTTGATCTGCACTCAGAGTCGATTATAATTGCGGAGTATCCACTATTGACCTTTTTACTTACCTGGCTTCCGCTTGATTCAAATGTCATCCTACCATCAATATCAATTCATTTCTGAACAAATATAATGCTGATAATAATAATAACGTTTTTGTGCATAAAAAAATTAAATCTTACACACAAAGGGAAAAAGGGTTAGCCATAAGCTATCTTCCACCCTTCCCAAAATTGATATGTATTTCGTAATATAATTAATTAAATGCATTAAATAAAAAAAAACTTAATATGTTTTCAAGGAATAATAAGACTACTAACTACAGGACGATAAATTAATAACATTATTCACACACGAGTTGTTTGGAAATATACGAATTGTGAATAGATGATGATCTATAGACTATGAATAATATCCTCATTACGGAGTAATCAGTTGTGATTTCAATGATTTTTTAAATTGAGTAACCGAAAGATCCAGTAGTGGTTGTATATGGTTCAAGTATGAAGGGGCCAGAAATGAAAAGCATCCTTCGAATTTCGAAGTATTATGAAAGGGAATATTGAAAGAATCAATCCTGATATTCACTAAATGAAGATCGGATCTTTTAATTATCAAACTATATAGGTACCTAGGAGTTTGAGTTTGTAGCAACCTGTACACAAATATACTAGTAAGATATTGAACTCTGGCTTTGACATTTAGTTCTTCCATACTTCCATACCTAACCTAACCTTAGTTTCAATTCTATAGAAAGCTGATACTTGAATTTATATAAATTCTTCAGTTTGAAAAAAGATGTTCTGAATATTTTTTCCAAATGTTCATCGAATGGAAGAGAGGAATCAATAATAACGCCCAATTTTTTTGTAGAATCGGCACATTCGATGTCAGCATTATTTAGTGAGAGCCTATGATGATTTAGTATTTCTGTTTTCTGTCTTAGTGGTCCAAAGCATAGTGCAACTGTTTTACTAGGATTTATTCTCAAACCGTTATTTTCAGAGTAAACCAACGTATTATGTAAGTCTTGGTTGATATGTGTAATACAGTTTTCTGTTTCATCAGCCTTGCCAGATAAATAAATTTGAAAGTCATCTGCATAGAGATGGGCTTGGCAAAATGTCAATGAGGACGGATAATCGAATATAAAAATCGAAAACATCAAGGGCCCCAGAATACTTCCTTGTGGAACTCCTATTTTAGTTTCTTTCAATGAGGAGCACGAAAGATTTTGATCGAGTTTGACTCTTTGAGCCCGTCTTGTGAGATAACTCCATCCATCTCAGTGATATCTCATCAAACCCAATGTACTCCAGTTTACTGATAAGTAATTCAAAATTAACCAGATCAAATGCTTTACTTTGATCGAGCATAACTAGAAGAGAGACAGCTGATTTGTCACTAGCTTTTTCGATGTCATCAATCACTTTAAGTAAGGCAGTCTGTGTTCCATGTTTTTGGCGGAATCCCGACTGCACATCAGGAAGTATTTTATTTTCATCCAAAAATATTTTAATTTGACGAGAGGCATTTTTTTCGAACACTTTAGATAACGAGGGCAAAATGCTTTTTGGACGCAGATCATTAAATGATATGCTTTTGGTATAGGTATTACATTTGCCATTTTCCAAACGTCGTGAAAAACGCCTTGGTTCCAAGATTCATTGAGAATATGTTTGATTTCTTCAATGCAATGTGGTATTACGATGGATATCATTTCAATATTTATGTTGTCGATACCCAGAGCGGTCGATTCAATTTCACATATAGCAGTAAGAATGTCTTCATATTTTATTTCTGCAAAGGAAAAATCAGATTCACAGTTCAATTTGTTATTATTATGAAATGCCAAAGTATCTTCGTTAATTATCGAAAATGCCGTTTTACTAGAGTTCACGATCAGAGAGTTTTTGCAACACCAGGTCGTAAATTCATGGAAGCAGATTCAGCTTTTCTTGCAGTTCCACAGGACTGTCAGAATCAGCTGCGAGTGTAGTATCTTCTGCATATAAAACAATATGATCTGTACTCACCTGTTTTGGCATATCGTTGATGAAGAGCAGGAAAATGAGTGGACCAAAAATGGATCCCTACGGGACTCCTAGATCCATGCTAAATGGAGAAGAATGACAATGTTCCAGTTACAAGAGTTTTTTTTTTGGGGCAAGGATGACACTATCCACGAAAGGAAGTTGCTTCTGAAATCGATTGAGTATAGTTTACTCTGAATAATTTTGGGATTAATGATATCAAATGCTTTCGATAGGTCACCAATGTACCTTCCTTTATCAAGTTAATCATATACATAATAAAAAAACACAGATGATACACTCTTCGTCAACCTACCTGGGTATAATCCGTGTTAGACTTGAGAAATGATGTTGAATCGATCCAAAAATGATAGCATTTTCAAATAAACACATCTCTCAAAGATTTCACATAACACTGTGGGTACTGTTGTTGGTCAATATTATAGTTTCCGATTGAAGTTGGATCATCCTTCTTATGGAGTGGTGTTACTAAACCAACCTTCAGTTTGTCTGGGAATTCTCCCATTTATACAGATCTATTCAATATGAATAACAGTGGTTGACTTACCAGAGTTCTGATCTTTTTCACAAGTTTTGTTGATATGCAATCTATTCCCACAGAATTTGTATTTTTTGGCGATAAAATTATCTAACAAATATCACTTGGATGGACAGGTGTGAAAAATGAAGTTTGAGGCACATACATAGTTGTAAAATTGTTGACAGATGTATAGCCGAAATGTGTGTTTCTAGCATCAGGTGCTATGGTTGGGAAATATTCTCCAAAACCATTTACAGATTTGTTTTTATCTCTGATACATTCCTCATTTTGTAAGATCTCGCTATCCACATTTCGTTCAATTTTTGTTTTGGTTTTATTCTGAAGACAACGTTGGTGGAACATGTATTAGGTTTCATGTAGTTTAAGCTTTGAAGTTGCTGTTTTCTACATTAGTGATAAGCCAAAAAGTTTTTTCAAATTGTTTCCCATGGAGATTATTTCTTGTGTAATCCCTCGCTTGTTTTGTTTTATTTCCAGGACAAGATTTAGGATTTCTTCACAGTAGGGCTTATTAGTTCAATGAAATGAGCTCGTATGCTGAGTAAATATTGTCGAAACTTTTGTAAACAGACTGAAATGTCTTATTTCAAAACAAGCTTGGAGGTGAGTGATATTTTTATTTATTTATTATCAACGGACAAGCCAATTATACAATTTACAAAAAATATAATAAAAATACAGAGTATATACATATGTCTACGGAACATCAAACATCAAAAGGTTCATAATTGTTTTGCAGTTTTTTTATTACTTTCCTAAAAGAACATAAAGATGAATTGAACAGTTCAACTTCGTAGTTATGGGTATTTGCCGTTTTCATCATTCCATTGAAGGACTCATTTTGGCCATAGGTTGTCCTACGAAATGCTATTCTGTTTCTCTAGAATTTGCAGAAAGTCTAACCCTAATCATATCAGGATAATCTGTGAAGCCATTGAATACTAGATCAATCTCCATTCTTCTATGTATCAACGTGTTCATATTTAAAGTATCTGATATTTATGGATAGCTATATTCATTCCTATTAAATCCCATGTGATAGGCACAATTTCTTAAAAATGTATTCTGACAACTCTCTAGGAGATCTGAATCAACTTTGTAGCAAGGAGACCAAATTATAGAATTATATTCTAGTATAGACCTTGCCTGTGTACAATATGTGATCTTAATTGCGTTAACAGACAGTTCATTAGCAGAACGAAGAGAAAAACCGAACATATATAATCTGTAATATCATAACTATGCGAAAAAAAATTTTCTTTACATTTATTCAAGTTCAATTTTAATAAAATAATATTACACCATTTGGAAAAGTTATTAAGATCCAACTGCAAACTCTCAGCAACGGAAATACATTAAATTTTTCTAAACATCTTAAAGTCATCAGCAAACATTAGAGAAGAGCTGTTGATGATGACATCAGAGATGTCATTGACAAAAAGGTTGAATAACAGAGGTCCCATATGAGATCCCTATGGTACACCCGATGGGACTTCAATTGGTTGTGAATATTTCACATATTGGACACTACTCGTAAGATAGCTTTCGATCCGATCCAAAATGTTTGCCTCCATACGCAAGCTTCAAGTTTTCCGAGTTATAAACTCTGGTTGACTCTATCAAAGGATATAGAAAAGTCCGTATATTTAGAGTCAACCTGCAGCTTACTCTCTTAAGAATTGATAATGTAATTTTGGTAAAGCAACAAGTTTGTTGACGTTGATGTACCTCGACAGAAACCATGTTGTTTGTTGGATATAATATTTTTGAGGTCCGACTATAGTTTTCGCTATCTCAGACTGATTACAAACCCCTCTATACTTACTTATATTCTCACGTTAGCAACTTTTATGAATAGTTTTAATGAAACTGTGTCTTCCGCTGATGGGAAATATCCCTTTCTCAGGAGATAGATTGAACAGGAAGTGAATGGGTTTTGCTAAGGTGTAAATGCATTTTTTTATCAGATACAAAGGGATCTCATCTGGGCTAGTTGACAATTTCCATGGTAGAGGCAGTACTAAATCGATAACTTCTGATGTCAATAGTATAAGTGCTAACGTCCACAGTGTTTTTGAAGTGATAGTGTGGAATTTGATCAATTGTTGTATTGTCCTAGACAGTCGAAAAATAGTGTGAAAAAAGATTGACAATTTCATCAGAGTTTTCACTACATATATCGTTATACCATACAAGATGGAAAATTGGGAGACTTTTTTTATCGCTTATGAATTTCCAGAAGTAGCGAGGTTTGGAGGAGATGTTATTTTCAATTTTGAAAGCATTCATCTCGTATGGTTTCAGACTGTCCACTGAGAAATTGAAACTGATGGTAAGTATCAATATACCCAGTACTCATATTCAAGTAAGTTATCTTTTTATTTGTATCAAACTTTTGGGTGGTAGAGGAAAATAACTCAAGCGACAGACCTAGTGATATGCTTTCATATTCAGAATTATTTTACTAAACTCTACCTTTTAAATAGCTGAAAATTGTTGTTGGTCCCAGGTTTTGGAAGTAAGGTTGAAGCTTTATAATAAATCAGTAAAAATTGTTCTGTATTTTGAATCACATAGGTAGTTTATATTTAGATCGTCACATATTTTTTTTTAATTTTCCATGTAATTAGGGATATTGAATGATCTCAAGGTATAATATAAAAGATATTAGATCTGGTGAATGTTCAGAAAAATGTAATTGATGAGTTACTGACGGAGACACAATTAGATAGAATTATGGACAGCAAATTGGTACAATTCAAGATATTAATATATATGCAAAACTATAGACCAAAAATCACATGCAATGTCCGCTAGTGAGTATCCATATTCAGTAATCAACTGATTTTTTTATGCTGCTGGCCCTCACAAATCCTTAACAACAAAAACATTTTTATTGTTGAGAAACTCAATTTTCAGGATTATCTTATTGTTCTTATTGACAAATGAGTAGATATTATTAACATTATTAACAATTTGAGGGGTACTTCTGAAGGTTCACTGAGAAAATAAAGAGATTCCAATTGATCATCAAGTTTGATACCAAATGCTTCTAAATAATTTTCAGCGTGTATTTAGATTTTTATTTGAAGGTTCGTTCGATTTGCGATACCTCCCTGAACTCTCAACTACACCGAAAAAGAAAAATGTATTGCTATTTCAGCAACTATTTAATTAACGAACACAGATAACATAAGATGTGCCAATAGGAATGATGAATACTTGTGTAAATCTTTTATACGAAACATCGTTCGCCTTGGAACTATGAGGCAATTTTCTGTCAGCCACGTTTATTGCCTACAATATACTTACTTGATTTATAATTAGATCCCATACTGCAGTCTGTCTCTCTCCAAAATATCTGTGGTATGGAATTGGTATTTGCACTGGGTATTCAGCGGATTCATATTAAATAAATATTTTTTTGTATACGCTTCCCAAAACGGCAACTTTGGGATTAAAAAAATCCGTAAAATGCTCCTTTGACGGACTTGTCCGTCAAGTGTCGTCATGGCAACACTTTACGAACTGAACTGTATTCATTCATGAAACATAACATTAACGGGTGTTTATAAATACTATGAAAACTATGAACCGATAACATTTCACCGCAGAAAAGCTAGGAATTTTGATTTTTTCAGATTAAAATTGTCAATGGTTATTGTTGCGGTAGGTACAAACATGATGACTTTAACACTTTCTTTCTTCGACCAATCGCAAACAGAATGATAGTCAATTCAAAGAAGATATAATCCACTTACAAGAATATAAGAATAATGGTTCAGTTTTGGTTCAAATCAAGTTTCAATTTTCACACCTAAACCTACACACATTGATTGGATTTCATTTATTCCAAATGTCACCCACTATTCAGGATTACCACGAGGTGTGCAACATCTAACATTTACGATTTGAATGTCAAACTAGGGAAAAAGAGGATTTTGCTGTTAGCTAGCGCCTCGTCCGTAAATATTAGGATTTTGCGTACTTTGTTTTCTCATCGATTATTCCACTAAGAATTTGACTATGATATATTTTCTTGACTCTCATAGTAACTCTTCTAACCACTGAGGTGAGCTAATTCACACCTTATAATTGTAATATTTAATAATACTCATTGAAGTTGATACTTGAACTGAATTTAATGGACCAACTTAATTGCTTCCTATGATTTAACTTTTTCTGTGATTGGCAATGTCAGCCACTGACTCTGACTCTCCCTACTATACTTTCTTTCATACCCTCTCTGTATCACAATTCTAGGCGAGCGTATGCATAACGTTAATAACGGAATTCTATTTTGTCGCATAAATGTCTCATAGCTCATCGTGATAATCTTTTCCACTTAATTCAATCTCGAAAATAGCATGACTCACAACAATATATTGGTATATTTTTTTCAACTTTGAGTGTATCAATGTTTCTTTTTTATTTTTCTTTGATATCTCAATTGTGGCGGAACAGATGAACTTTGTAGTTATTTTATTGTTGACCCACTCGTTAATTTTCAAACACCATTTTGATTCAGGTGACCTACTCAGAGGAAAACTTTGACAATTGCCGAATGCAATAACTATATATTTGAATAATGTAGAATGTTGAACTGATTATGTGGTGAATGTAAACATTGCAGGCTGCCCGGAATAGATATTCAATTTCAAAGTGAAGAGAACAACTTACCTTGTTATATCCAAACTGGTGATAAAGTCAGAGGCACTTATCATAATTATTACAGTCACTTGTGTAACGAAGTTACAATTTTTCCGTTATGCTAGACACCCAAAAGCTCCGTGTGAATTCGTATCTCCGTTAATAATGGGCCTAAAAATACCATTAATGTTCGCACCAAATTCTTGAATTGAAACTTACCAGATTAATCAGCTGGGTTCTCTTCGAAAACATTACCTATCATATCACGCCGAACGTTGGATAATGCACCGGTGCCGAGATCGTGTAGTCTGTCATCAGCAAAGCATTAAATAATATGAGTCGGGAGAATTGAAACTGCGCGGGTTCGAACTGAAAGTTCCATACAACGGGCTGTGGAGAGTTCAGTTGTGATCAAGTGTGCGAACCATCTGTCGTCGAAGAATACAGAGCCGAGATCTTCCGAATAAGAAGCCGAAGTACAGACCATCAAACCCAAAGCTTGTTAATTATAATTTACGAGAAAATATATAAAAAATCGTAAGTTGATAAATGAACACTCCGCGCATGAAATGTCAGATAGGCGGTAAAGAGGGGGAAACCGACTAGAACTTATTTCAGATCGCGATATCGCGATGGAAGAATCAGTATCTTACCGAGACCAGTCCGAGAAGTCACGCGCGCGTTAACCATGGCCCGAGTGGTGAACCAGTGTTGCTGAATTGGTGGGAATTGACCGGTGAGCATAAATATTTGTGAAATATAGTCGAAGGTGTATCGTGTGCGGGAATTATGTGATTGCTTTGAAGCAGTAGGCATTTCATGTTTCATCCAACTAGATTTCTTGTTGGTTAGGATAGTAGAGCATAACATCAGCATTACTTCTGAGGCGGTGGACGGTTTTTTACTTTCTCCAGATAGAACCCCTGTGGGATTAGTAGAGGATAACATCCGCGTTACCTCTGAGGCGGTAGATGGTTTGTTAGTCCCGCCAGTTAGAACCCCTGTGGGTTAGATTAGTGAAGGATAACATCCGCGTTACTTCTGAGGTGGTAGTCCGTTTGTTAGTCCCGCCAGATAGAACCCCTGTAGGTAAGATTAGTAGAGGATAATATCAGCGTTACCTCTGAGGTGGTAGACCGTTTGTTAGTCTCTCCAGATAGAATCCCTGTAGTAAAGTTAAGCAGAGGATAATATCCGCGTTACCTCTGAGGCGGTAGACGGCTCGTTAGTCTCTCCAGATAGAACCCCTGTGAGTAAGATTCGTAAAGAATAACATCAGCGTTACCTCTGAGGCGGTAGATGGTTTGTTAGTCTCGCCAGTTAGAACCCCTGTAGGTTAGATTAGTGAAGGATAACATCCGCGTTACCTCTGAGGCGGTAGACGGTTTGTTAGTCTCGCTAGTTAGAACCCCTATAGGCCAGACGAAACAGGAAAACGTTATAAAGAAAGAGAGCTTTGAGAGAGTGAAATGAAGCCCCGTTCACACGAAACACCAAGAACTGTCAACCAGACGCGTAACTGTGGTCGTCCGTAAGTTTGCTTTAGACAACCGCTTCCATGCTTCAATCGCTGTAGCTTTTACATACCGCTCTTTTTGAGCTTTGTACTGCCACCTAGACTTCTGTCTCACCGCATGTGCTTTTGGGTGTGAAAATTAGCTTGTAGAATGAAAAGTTCAACACCTCTTTCCCGCTTGCCATAGTATGCTAGCTTATCACGCATTATGCTTAACTCGGCCGTCAGCCGTCCTACCTCTATTGCTATTTTAATGCTTGCTTGCCCTGTATACAAGTTTCAAGCGGCCATCAGCCATTCTGACTGAACATAAGTTTGGTGAGTAAATAGTAAATATTGAACCTGTTTTGGAAATTGAGTATTTTAATGACCTTATTTATATCTTTGAGTAGAACCATCTAGTGCGCAGTCAACACCCAGGTATTCAGCCCAGTCAAGGGTGAGTAAAGTCTGCCCTCCTGATCCCGTAGCATCAGTCAATACTATAATAATCCCTGGAGTGTTTTATTTTCTTCACTGAGACTGCCCGGAGTAGTGTCCTTCCCACCATAACTGAAGGTAGCGTCCGATGCAAATCCGAAAGTAGTGAGTGGCGCCAAAGTTTGCTTATAGAGGAAAAAGACCCTTATACTTGTAAGAAACGAACGACACAAACAGTATTGAAGTGGGAAACATTCGCAATTGAATATTGTTTTGAAAAATTATATCACGACCATTATAGTGATTCAGACATTCTGAACACGTGAACTGAACACTGTTGCCAAGCAATATTCTCGCATGCACGGTTCACAAAGCTGTCTACGAACGAAAGTTTGTTAGATTCTACTAGTGTTTGCTGGTTGGCTGGTGAAGGAAATATCCTAATTGACAACCAATCAGAAAATATTACGCGATGTGCGAGAGAATTGATTTGAACATTATTGTCTTTGTCTTTTGCTAGCTCTTGAAACTGAACACCAAGCTGTTCCGTGCGTTTTCTGAAGACAAGATGAATCCCTAGTCACATTCATGAATGAAGTAGTAAATTTCGGTTCTGGTTGGATTCTGGAGTCGCCAATCACTGTGCGGGCGTTTTCGTACTAGATATATTGATTTAATATAAATTATTCTTTGATAGAATGGCAAATTTTTCAAAAGACAAAGACAATAATGTTCAAATTAATTCTCGTGAACACCGCGTATCATTTGGTAATTAAGATCTTAGGATCTTCCATTCACCAGCCAATCAGGAAACACTAGTAAAATCTAACAAACTTCCGTTTGTAGACAGCTTTGTGAACCATGCATGCGAGAATATTGCTTAGCAATTGTGTTCAGTTCACGTGTTCTGAATGCCTGAATTACAATGGTATTGATATTATTTTTCAAAACAATATTTAACTGCGAATGTTTTGCTTTCTGATGCTGTTTGTGTTGTTTGTCTCTTACAAGTGACTGATAATTATTATTAGTGCCTCAAAGCAGAGTATCAAGTCAACTAGTTCTGACTTTATCACCAGTTTGGCGCCATAACAAGGTTAGTTTTCTACACATTGAATATCTGTCTCAGGCAGCCTGCAATGTATACATTAACCACACAATCAGTTCAACATTCTACCTCATTCAAATGTCGAGTGGAATTTTTACTGCTTTCGTCAATTGCTGACGTTTTGAAAGTAGACTTCGGTTCTTTTACATGGATGCCATGTTTTTAGACAAACTTGAAGGAAAGTTTGACAGTGTATTTGCATCAAATTCAAAATATATTCTTGTTGGAGATTTTAATGTAATTTTTTTTGGCCCTATGCAAGAAAAATGAAAAGGGCTGTGTCTATGTATGGTATGAATCAATAAATATCTGAGCCTACTTGGATAACAGATACAAGTAGTACTTCAATCGATTATGTTCTATCAAACCAAAATAACTCATCAACCAATGTTCATTTAGTCCTAGGATAACTGTTCATCCAATATTATCAATTAACTTGCACAAGGAAAGAGTAAATAATATGGCAGTAAAAAAGTATAGAAACATTAGTAAGAATCATTCCAATGCAATTAAAATGGATTTGACATCTTGTGATTGGCCATTATTTAACTCTGATGATTTATTTAAAAATGTGATGACTAGAGTCGCGCCATTACAAATTTGTCAAATATAAATGCAATGTACCATGGTTTGATAATGATGTACTCAACGAAAAATTCATACACTCGTCATACACGGGTGTTATTACACCCTGTATATCTGACTTTGAGATCCATTGGAAAGAGACTTACAATTATTCACATTCATCACTGAAACGATTCCGTATGACTCACTGTATACAGGGGCATTGAATTTTTCCAAAGAAGATGTATTCGAAAAATTCTTCACATCCCCAATTTTTATCCGAGGTTCATTCAAGCGGAATCACATGATTATACATCAATGATTTGGTCATGTTATCTCTCAATAAAAAATATCTCAAAGACATATGAATGTATTATTCTTTCGACTTTTGTTTTCTGTGACACTATTCCTCACTTTATAAAATAAAAAATTATTATATTTAATTTGATTTCAGAAGTCACGTGGTTGCGGGGATTGGGATGGGAAACAATGAAACACACAGCAAAATGAAACTGCAATATAATTATTAAATTATTTCGCGCAGTAGTGAATGATTTTACCACATATTGAAAAATGGAACAATAAACTTGATCGTTATACATACATGGATTTCATCTAGTTGTTCGCAAATATACACAAATCAATTACATTTCGCATCGACAAATAAAATTTAAAGGTTTTCAAACATTTTATGAATATTCATACTATATAGACCAGAAACTGTTAAATTCTAGCTGGAATGTATTTGTACTTCAACAAACAATGAGAGCATGATTCGGATGGAGATTCGAGAAGATCATTGAAATTGTTGGGAAATATATATTTCACGATATGGAGCCCATATAAACTGAAACTGGGCCCCAATTCTAAATTTTACACATTTCATTTGGGATTTATGAAAATTATTACATAGTTTATTTCTGTTACAGAATGGCAATTCCTTAATGGGATTGTATAAGTAACTCTCCAATCATCAAAATGAGAATTTCGATCAAAATGTAGAAGTTGCATTTCTGAAAGCTCTGCTCTGATCGGAAATATCAGGGCCTGCCCTTGAGATATTGGTAAAGAAGCAACTTCAACTATTCCCATTCCTGAATCACTCTTCTGGTATTTTCAATAATATTGAAGATGTTTCAGATTCATCAAATCGATATTTTCTGGGAAGTATGCGAATATCTCAATCCATTACTTCCAAGTGGAGAGAACTTAAACCTAAAAAACTGAAAAGGAATATGCATTTATTGTCATCGCAAACCTAGGGGTTTACATAACATTTTATGTGATAATTTTGCATCGTTTAGTTGTAACCCTTACTTCATTTAGTTTTTTAACATATCATTTTTGAGGAAATGAACAAAAATGAACAAATAAATAAAAAACCGTAGAAATAATGGAACTTTGTCAATTGTTAGTAGTAACTCTCATATTCTTCGGACCGTTTTATTGACATATTTTGAACGTTGCAGCAGGTGAACGCCAAGTTTTGATCGTTTGCAATTGGTAAGTGTCGCTTTCTTTTCTTGTAAACTTTTAGTATTTCTCTTCCATCAGTTGTTAACTGTCAATAATCCTTCTTACCATCATTTCACCCGTTCAGCAAACCTCTTGCCATCATGTCTGTAGCATCATCGACATCGATACCAGGAGTTCCAATGTTCAAGGTCAAAGGTCGCAAAAATCGGTTTTTCATGAATATATCTTTTCTTATGTTTAAATGATACATACATGTCATAACGCAACAATACATAGTACGGCTTATAAATATTAATTATTCACTTATTCGTTAGTTGTAAACTGTATCTTATGTAAACTGTATCTTGTGTAAACTGTATCTTGTGGCCAGTGCAATGGACAAGCATGCCTCAACGCTTCATCGTATCAAAATGATCAAGATGAAGAAAGTGCATATAACTCTGAAATCTTTGAAGATCTAGAGACGAACATAATTGATAACAAGGATGATGATAATGAATTGAACATTCTTGGGCGACCGGAAAGAGACGATGATGAAGAAGAAGACAATCAAGACACATATTTACTACTAATAATAAATTTACTACTACTAATAATAATTAAATTAAAAAAACTCCCCTTTCGCTTTTGAATTGAAATTATAATGAATGATACATGATTGCTAAACAAAAATATAATGAAAATATATGAAATATTTCACTTCACTATTCTATTATTGATATGAAGTAAGTATTATTGAACGAGTATTTGATTTATGAATAATATTTATAAATATTAGTGCATTAAATAGTTAATAATTGAGGTTTTTATATAATTATATTTTTTTAAGTGAATAATTAACTTTATGAGCCGTACTATGTATTGGGATTCACGGTTGACCTTGCGTTACCTATGATATGTAAGACAGAGCGCTCCGCACTCTTCGCCCTCTATCTCAAAAACTGTCGAACAAAATTTGTAGAGAATTTTATGCTCTACAACTTTTATTATGAATGCAAATATCATTCAAAGCATAGGAAGCGAGTTATTTACGAATAACCGATTTTTGCGACCTTTGACCTTGAATATCTTGAGAAGCGGAAACGAGATCTTATTTATTAGAGGTATGAGCCAACTTTTGAAATCCAAAACAAAGGTTTATACGAGTGTAAGGCTTTTTATCTTCCATTCCGAGGTGAAACCCCTTACGTGACTGGATTAAAGATATACAATCTGGAAATTAATATTACTGATATTTATTTTTTGAGTTCTACACTCTGTCTATGGTCTTCGACGTGACGTGCAACATGGCTAAAATTTGGAACAATATATTAGCAAAGCAGAGGTAACCAAAGAGTTACAAAATCATGGAACTTTCATCAATACAATCCAATATGAAAATGAAAAGATCAATATCTTCAATGTCTCTATAGGATCAATGGGGGAACTTCAATCATCAGTACGACAAATGGTCTCCATAATAGAATAACAAAGAAATGAACAAAGGACAAATTTTGTCATCTACACTTTACATATATGTTATTATTATTATGTCGTGAATAACGATAATAAAAATGGAAAAAAAAACAAAAGCCATCGTATTCATACGAGGCATAGTGATAGACAATGATTCTCACAAGGAGAAAAACTGAGAAGAGGTATCATGTTGAGCGGTAAAGGCATATTCAAGAGAAAGTTCGATTGATATCTTGAAAGTATTCCCGACAGGGTTACTCAGGAATCGTGATATTTTCGTCGCTATTTGAAAATCCTAAATCATTTATAGCCATTCTCTCACTTGATGGCATTGAAAATGGAAATGAAAAATCATTGGATTCGAGAATTAAATCGTTATTTTCGAAAGTTTTTTCGAACTCTTGAATATTTCGAAATCTCTCGAAATATTCATATTTAAAAAATAATCACACCAAAATCATATATGAGATATAAAAACAAATGGAATATAAAATGCACCGAAAATAGTTCTTCTGGTTTTCGTTCGATTTAGTTTGTGTGTTACACTATTTTCTAGAATTTCGTCTCATGTATTGGTCCTAAAAATGTCAGATCCTACAACGTTTCAGCAAAAGTGTTCCGAACTCTGAGGATGACAAATGCAATTTTTACGAAACGTCGTGAAATCGGATCGCAATCAGAATGAGTCGAAATATCAAAATTAACTATTAGACATTCTCACATCAAAATAGTAGATCTCGTATTCCATTTAGAGATATCTCAAATATATCTATGCGATATTTCAGCACGATATCTTATTTGGGGTTTTTGTTACACAATAGCAAATTTTCACACTATGGATTTGTTGGCTGATCCCATACAAAATCCATACCGTTGAATTGATACGAATATCTTTCTTGTTGGGTATTATTCATTCATTAAAGTTGAGGTTTCAAGAATAATGATGCGTTTTTTCAACGAAATTAAAAAAAAACCTGTAGGGCTCACCAGCTATAACAGCGGATGTGCACTGGAATTGAATTGTAGTTCCATTTTTCCTTCGATTTTCCTGAATGGTTTTTTTATACACGTCATTATCCCTGTTATTAAATGAGATAGCTTGATAAACACATATATATTGTAGAAACTGAAAAACTTAAACAAGACATGTCATGGAAAAAAGGCAAGTGTCAAATTCATTTTTGTGTAATTCACCTTGTGTTACCTCAGGAAGTATGCGGATAGCAATTTATGGAAAGAGCGCCAAATTTGAATTTGAATGGCAGGGCAGGGGCGGCCTGAAATTAATTTTGCACTGAGGCGAGCTGGATTTTGGCGCCCCACAGAAAAGGATTCAAGGGCGGGATGGGACCAACAATAAAATAAAATATATTTCCCTTTGAAAATTGTTTATTTTTTGTACCGTACAGGCGTGAAGAAATCAAAGGCGACGAATTGATAACATCACTTTTTTTGCAGACAGTTAAAGTTAGATAAACTATTTTTTTTAATGAAATTGTCAAAATTTATATCGATAATTTTTTAATCACATAGAACAGCTTCTTCATCATTTCCATCATTATAAAATACTGTTTGTCTCAAAATAGTGGACTGTAATGTTAGACATTTCGCGCCCACTTCTTCACCATATTGCCCTCTATTTCTAGCACATCCAGTTGTTGCTAACAGTATATTCGCTATCACCAGCCCATTCACTTCACATCGTTATTTTTTTTTAGTTTTGTCATTTTGTGAAATTTTTTACTATTGAAATAGTTTTTTCATTTCGTGGTATATAAGTTGGTTATCTCAAATAGGTACTTCTTGGATTTTATGTAGTAAATATACAGGTTTATAAAGACTATTTGAGTCGAAACTGTACTGCTTGTGCATACGCCACTGAATAGAGTAGTACTCAAGGGAGGAGTAACTGGTGAAAGTGACAGGCCATTCTTCTTCTTTTGCCATTCAGAAACGAATAAGCATCGAATGTTAACTTTTCGAGTGAAATAAACTTGTGTACAAGGTAAGTCTGACAATCAAAAGTATGGAAATTCACCAATGTGTAACAACACCCTATATGAGATACCGTGGTCAAACTTTGTATAGGGGAATTTCAGACATGTCTTTATCGAATACGTTATAAAATATTCATAAAAAAACTTTAGCGTCGATTTAAGAATTTTAACCTCAATATGCTTTGAAAATATGAATTTTTCCACCTAATCGAGTACTAAATCTCAACATTTGTTGCACTCATCCCAGTTGAATTTTAATGCATAAAATTCAACTGGGATGAGTGACACCCCGCCTAACTGTGTAGTAAAACATCGAAACTTCACAGAAACAAATCATTCCGCTACTTTTGTTTAATGTGTCTGTTCAACACTCCCAAATCGTTTTGCTGACCTTTCAGCTCTGTTCTGCCTCTTTGTAAGTACACTAATTGTATGTACAGTAACTGACCTTATCTCGCTTCACAATGTTGCTATGGGAAAATTGCCAACTGTCTTCCACTTAATGCTCCCAAACGCTGAACACTGGTTTACTTCATGAGAAATAATCTTGTTCGGGATTACCAGAATATTCGATGCATTTTCTCCTTGCATACAAATACAATGTTAATTCGTTTTCGATCTTGAAATCGGGAATGGAGGACATAAAATGAAACCGACAAATTGCACTCCTGGACAAAATTAACGCTACAATCCAAAAATTTATCTTTTTGTTATGGCACTTTTTAAGTTTATCGAGTATTTGAATAGTAGGCTAGAAATATTTTGTTTCGTTGTTAATGAGAAAACAAAACAATTTATTGATTCACAGTTTCACGTAATATTGATCTTTGCCACTCTTTCAAATTATATGTCAAATTGTCATTACGCTTGTGATATATATATATATATATATATATATATATATATATTATATATATATATATATATATATATATATATATATATATATATATATATAAATCTTGGTGTGCAAACTCACCCATGGCCTGTATTTTGCATGATTTTCTCTTTATAGCTCGTATATAGGCCAAAGTAACCCGACGGATAAAATTAGCAAAACAAATTTGTCCATAAAAAGAATATTGAATTTTCAATCATTATAAATGAGTGGAAAAACATATATGAACGTATTGCTGGTTGAAAACCAATTTTATACAAGTTTAATTTGGTTGCAAATTACTCCTGAATGGAATACAGTCTAGCACGTATATAAAACATATTATATAGGTATATAATATATATATATATATATATATATATATATATATCCATATACAATAGAAAGAATCACGGAACATCAATCTGACAAAAAATGTAGGCCTAAAAAGGCAATATTTGAATTTTATGATGAAAAATGTCTATCAAAATGAGCTAAAGTCTCCCGAAATTACGGTACATGTGATGCAGAATCCTTCGATCAATCAACATGTTTGTTGTTTTTTACTAAATTGGAAGAAAACGATACATTTGAAATATATTCTGATGTTTCTAGTGAAATGAATGCCCTTCTTTGACGTTCATTGGCGGTATTTGATTTTGAAACAACACCCAAAACGTGTAAAAGAGTGTATTCTCATCATGAATGCGGGAAATATCTGCGTCATCCCACACCGCGTATAAACAATGAAGAATACCCGTAAGTAATTATGGATAATGAAGAGTAAACACATTCTCAGTGTGGTTGTATACCGCCAATAACAAGGGTTTACACGGTTTCATACCCAACTGAAAGTTATGAATCCTGATACAGTTTAGAATACAAAGACCAGGAAAATTGAAAGAATTACATAACGTCAAATTATACACTGAGGTCCATAAGTAACGGATAAATTTCATTTTCTACGTAATTTACAATTTATGAATAAAATCCTGAAACACGTCAATTTTTTATTCTGAAATGACACTTTTTAAGCATAATTGTATAACTTCCCCTTCAACCTCCTTGGAGTGAATTCTTTTAAATAGAATTACGGTGCATGTGATAGCTTATTTGGAGGAGTTTTCATTTTATTTTTAGCAATATAAGGTTTTCTGAGTTGTGTATATTCTCCGTCAAAAAAATCAAATTTCAAGATTTTAAAATGTATTCGAAATGTATACAATCGAATGATAGGATACATTCGCCTAAGTGCTAAATATCTGTCAAATCTGACTTTTCTTATCAATTTTGTGTCAAAAATATTAAATTTGAATGTATAATGTTTTTCTGATACGCAAGTGGTAAAACGCCGAAAAAGAAAAAAGAGTTTCTTTTACATATCAGAAAAAATATTCATTTGAATTTCTTTATTTACAGAATGATAGGAGATTGAATCAATTATCTGGACAACAAGCAATAATACGTCAAATACACAGACCGAAGAAAATGACACCGTTCGAAAACAATTCGATTATAGAGCTCATTCGCTTCTGTGTGGCGAAAATTTGGGAATTAAATTAGGTATTAATTTGTTTCGCAACAATTTTTTGGTAATTTTTCGAGTTCATGTCGTCGTGATCATCGTCGCTGTTTTATCCTGAATTCGGAAAATTAAGAAAAAATGGTTGGGAGACAAATTATAACCTAATTTACCTCCAAAATTTTCGCCACTCAGAAACGAATGAGCTCTATCTTTACAGAGTTTGAGAACGGCAGCAGATACAATTTTCATAACAAATAATGTATAGAGAAGTATCGTTTCATTTTTTGATAACCAAAAATGGGAATGATGACTGATTGTTTTCTTTTTGAAAAATGAATGAATAATTTGGTGGGCGTAGGTACTTATCGGGATTTAATTGCCTTCATATGCTTGTATACATTCCCTGACTCATGAAAAAAGGTTGTCAAGAATGAGAATTCATGCAGAAGATTAGCTTAAAACAAAACGCAAGGAAATTCCCTAATAGTCTCCCGCCAAACGGCAGAAAAATTTTACCGGTTTTTTTTTGTTTTATTGTAGTTGATGGAGACATCCTGAACCTACAGTGCATTGAATGTAAAGGTAGAACAATCGGAAATTTTCTTTGACTCTTGAGTTTTGTATAGTTTGTGCGTTGTGTTCTGATGTTTTTTGATGTTGTGCGACTAAAACCAAAAAGTCATTTCTGACTCCGACAGCTCTTTCTGGTCATATCCTTCTCAACGAACGCGTTGTAGACAAAGTCTCGTCCTTTATTTCCTCAATAATACTATGATATTTCGCCAATACCCAAATACGTTTTTACAATTTGTACTGAAGACCCGCGATTTCTTTTATAATATGCGATACTGGTGTCTGTCCCAGTATTTAATCGGGGTCCTTGAATTCATAGTATTTCTAATCGCAATTGGACCCACATAAAAAGTTTGAGAATGAATTATTTTCCACACGACTGAACTTTTTATGATTGTACCAGGAACGCTTTGAAGTAAAAACACTGGTAGTATATAAATTTCCCATTTGCCGGGCAGTGCATATGAATCTGCAAATTGGTATTTCATGTCATACTAGTTCATTATTGTGTTCCTATTGCTTAGTTACCAACAACATAACAGTGTACTTTATGCGCGGGCTATAAAGTGTACTTCATGGCCCGCGCGGGCATGAAGGCACAAAAAGTATATTTTGATTCACTTATTGATAAGCTCCATTAATAAAATTACAAAACATGAAATTAAAGTATTACGTAAATATCTATTGAACATTATTTAGTCGAATTCACATGAAACTGACAATTCTGGAAGGATTTGGTAATAGTTGGATTGCCTGTAGTAAACGTTGATTCATGTTTCATTGTCTGGGTATCAAATTTTGGTGAGGAAAAGCCAGATCCAGAAGGTATGCCTGCCAGCATCATTCAAACCTCATTTTTGTTCTCTAAATATCTTTCAGCAACTGAAGTACTCTTCTATCCACCATTTAACGTGGTCAAACTGGCTCCAGCCTCTGCCAGAAGTGTTGTCGATGTTCAACACAGACACTGACCTGTATATTTCTCAGGATCGCTCAAACCCGGATATTTCGCAATAATGAACGGGATTTTTCCAAAAGTGTTATCCTCAACTGGCTGTACAGTACAGCAGCGACCTTGTCTATAGGTCAGAAAAAGTATTTCTCCTGAACAACCAGGTGGTCGTAGAGGCATGTAGTTTCTTACAGCTTCAAACGGTTCATTTCATCTTCATCAAGAATGGTGAAAACGCACTTTTCATTGGTTTTGTCTCTAATACGTTTACCACGAAAACTGATTTTCTATCTTCTACGTGAGTAACAAACATATTCTTGTCGTCGATATCCACCAAATACAACAAATATCAATGCAACTTTGTTCATTAAAAATGTCCCATGAATGAATTTCAAAAATCTTCTCCAGACAGAACTTGAGTCTTTGTGGCTGGTATTTTCTCAACTCTTGCTTCAAATATTGGTCAGCTTATGATAATTAGACGTGTCAATATTATTACGTACCAATAAAGTCTTCTTTACCATTGAATATTTGGACCTTGAGGAAGTCGGAGGATATGTTTCATCGAGATCGCCGAAATATCCAACCAGCACGCTTTCATTAATATGTTTTACACAGTTTTCAGCTATCAAGTTTGGTAATTTGTCATTTTCTCTGTCATAGGCGTCTCTCGATTCATTCGGTAGCAAGTTTTGTGGTGCTTCTCCTCTTTTTTCCAATGTTGTCAAGAATTTCTGAAATTTCCTTCATTTTGACTTTTTAAGTTTGAGGAAAAGGTGGCGTATATGGGGACAACGAGTATTTCAATGAAACTTTCACAGTTTTTTTTTAATAAAATGTCTTAGGATGTACTTACCCAATTTAGGGATACAATCCTTTAGATTCGGCATTTTGCGTATTACTCCGATACAAATGCATGTTTCCAAATATAAACACCGAGAATTATGTATTTGTAACACTTCATCCCTGGAAATATTTAAAAAATCAAGTAAAAAGTAAAATGAATTTCAAAAGCTAAAATAACCAAAGTATTGAAAACTGAGAAAATTTTTAAATAAAATGTTTGACAAATAACAGCATCAAGACTTTCCCTTTGAGCTAAAACAAATACCTTCTTCAGAAATTGAGAAAGTAAAAAATGCGATTTCAGTTGCTGCCAATTTGTTTCCTAGAATAAGGAGATTCACTTTAAATATATATCTGTTTACAAACTCAGTCTTGAAGAAAAAAAAAGGTTTTACATTTTTGTTTCCATATATGAGCAGGTTGACGTTTATCAGTTAGCAAATTGATGTGGAAAAAGTGTTGAAATGAGTAAATATCACAACTACTTGACTGAGTCCGATTTTATGGTGAACGAGACCGCATTCGGTGTTTCTAGTATTTGACACGTGAATACAACTAACTTTGCTAACATTGCTTTCCAAGTTGAACGCAATCCATTTTTACATTACAAGCTTTCATTTTGTCATAGTTCATAAAATAAAAATGACGGCTTCAAGATGGCCGACGATATCTGTGATTATGGTCCGATTCCGTTCAAAATTGGTATGTGATGGTGTTTCGGGGTGGAGAGAATGAATTTCTATTCAAAATCAACAAATTCAAGATGGCGGACGGTTTTGTAATTATGGTTCGATTTGATTCAAAATGGGTATGTAATTGGTTTTCGGGTCGAAGATAATGGATTTTTGGTCAAAATTCATAAAATCAAAATGGCGGCTCCAAGATGGCGGACGATTTCTGTGATTATGTTCCGATTCTATTCAAAATTGGTATGTGGAGGATTTCGGGATCGGAGATCAGGAATTCATTGTCAAAATTCATAAATTAAAGATGGCGGCTCCGAGGTGGTGGACAAGTTTTCTATTCAAAATTCGTATGACGGGGTTTTAGGGGTCGGAGATAAATTTAGTCGAAAGTTATTGATTTTTTGTAAGAATTCATGAATTGAAGATGGTAGCTCCAGGATGACGGATGAGTTCATCTTCAGATGGTCTTCTCAATGAAGAACTAGATAGCTCAGAATTAAAAAAGGTCTCATAATGACGATGCATTAACAAAAGGGCATAGATTGAGGCGTACTTACTAGAAAGTTCACAAAAAATTAAAATAAATTTAAAGCAAGCTAAAAAGTAAAAATAATTGCTTTTGTATTCGAACTCTTGGATCTATAACTCACGGAGTAACGTACTTCGTACATCCAAAGCAATAATTTTTCACTTTTTAACACATTTGGAAAAAGGCTTGTCTTTAAAAAGGTTTTTAATAATTATTTTTTCTTTAATGAAAAATAAATGCTATTTCTATTTCTAAGAGAAGTGTACACAACCTAACCTGACTTGGCTGACATTGCTATCCAACTTGAACGAATCCATTTTTTTTCCAATTACCAGGAATATAACTTGATCAATTTTTGAAGTGAAAGAAGGAAACACAACTGAACCTAACTTGGCTAACATTGACAACCAAGTTAAACATAATGTACATTTTTCAACTTGAAAATAACGCTCTCGCACATGCTTGCTCCGCTTGTGTGTCTTATAGCCTGGAAATCCAATTTGACCACTTTCTACTAGGTTGGTTTTTATCCTTCTCAAGTTGGGCTGAATATTTAGAATGTCTATTTTACTAAAACTAGTATTGTGCCATCTATGACTCAGTAGCAGAGCTACCAAAAAATACAGTTTTTCGCGATGAAAATGTATCAGCTGGTGAAACACTGTATTGCAGATTCATTTTCTATGTGATCAGATTGTCAAATGTTGTGCATTTTTTTCTGGTGACGTAAAAAATACTATTTTGCAAATTGGTTCGACCATTACAAAAATAAATGTTTTTTGCATGAACAAAGAGGTAACTGTAAATAGGTAAACATAACCTCACTTTGTTATTTTTAATGAACAGAAATATACCCGTAACCAATGGTGAGCTTTTTGAGCTCATGAAAGAGGGGATGTCAGATATATAATTATTCACTGATGAAGATAACGAGGATAATTTGGATACTTTTGCAGAGCCGTAATTCCAAGGTGTAACTCACAAAAGCGTTATTCAATTGTGAATAGTACCTAATCAGTAATATTCTTTAGAGGAAGAAGATTCAAATGGGCCAGAGTCTGAGCCAAAGACTGAAGTAGACCCCACCCCGAAAACACCGAATGATTACAATTATAGTACCATATGAAAAGTGTAAAGTAAATGTACAAAACGGAACTGATTTTCGAATTATCATTCTTAATGAACTCTGTTTATATCGCTATTTATTATTTTTATATTTTTCTTTGAAAAAAATACACTTTAAAATATGTACTACACCATTTACTTAGGATGTCTTGATTTTAACAAACCATGAAAAAAAAACTAGCAAAATCAAAAATAATTTTGAGATACCAAAGAATCGTATTATATTGTTATATGTGCCAAGTTTCAGATTTTTATCTCTACAAACCATAATTCATGAGCGAAAGGGTCAGTGCCCATATAATCCTTTCAAAAATGTATGCTAGCCTCAAAGTGAGCTGTTCATTCAACATATTTTTTAAAAATTCTGGCATTTCTATCCTATGCTTGATTCATTCAACTCGCAAGCTAAAAATCACGATTAATATTACTCCGCGAACCTACTTTACGTTTTTCTCAGTTTGGTCAATGCCAACTCATATGGCAACACTGTAACTACGGAAACTCCACGGAAGTCATTGATACTTGTTTTTTATGTGTTTCGGTTGAAAGTTGTATATACGTCAATTTCATTACACGTTTGGAGTGCATGAAAACTTTTTTCAAAGCTAGGAAGGGTAATGGTTTTTGTATCAATGCATTATTGAGAAGAAAAGTTAGATAATTGAATGAAATAGTGGCCAGTTATTGTGTTGCTGAAAATTAAAACAAGTTACAGCCCCCAGGATCGTGTTTATATAGTGACGTTTCAATGGCCAATTTTTTCAACTTTAAAGGGCCATATTTCCCATAGTTACTTTTTTCGCGCGAAATTTTCGATAGCTAAGGTGATTTTATCATGTTTTGAAGCATCTGTGAAAGTTTCATCGAAATACCAGTTGTCCCCACATACGCTACCTTTACCCAGCCTTTTCTTAGCAACAATATGATAAAATGAAAATGTTTTCGAAATCGAATCGAATTTTCGCTTTTTTTCAATATTTATATTGTGGATGCAAGTATTACATAAAAGTTTGTGTGCAGCGCGGGTATTAATATATGAAGACCAAGGGAAAAAATGGTTGAAGACACACAACATTGATTTTGAAAAATATATTGTTTTTCCCCCAGTGATTGTCATCACCAACGAGTACCTCATCACTGACGTCTCCTCCGTCTTTCTCCTCTCCATGCTCTTTTTTGTTCAGCTTAGCAACCTCTTGTGATTTTTTTGGCACTTCAAAAGTATGAATTCCATATGAAATACACGTGATTCTGGCTTCATCAGAAGTTGTTTCAACAACTGTAGATCTTCATGGTTAGTTTGGCGGAATATAGTTTTTCAAGGGATGATTTGTCTTGGTGTTCCCAGAAGCATTTCAATTTGAGGTTTTCGAGCATTTTTACAACTTCTGCCTATCCAGGAGCCCTTTGTTGAGGGCCTTTGGTAGGGCATTTGGCTGGGCCTTGGGTAGCTTCCTCTTGTTCGTCATTATAGCTGGTGCTGAATATGGTAGATCTAAAATCTCCGAAAAAAGGAAACTACGTTTGGTTCATCATTACTAATCTTGAGTATTATTATTGGCCGCGTAGGAAATGGACACTTTGGATAAAAACCAGACGAGTGCTCCGTCCAATTAAAAAATTCAACATCCTTGCTACAGTCATAGACTCGGAATGCGTACGGTTTCACTCTGCTCTCGCGAATTGCTTCTCGCCAGTCCTCAGGCACTTCTGTATACGATTTTTGGTCAATCAAGCTCATGTCCCTGTCACACTCGAGGTACGAGTGCGCTCTTATGAAGAAGTAGATCTGCCCCATGCCCAAGCGGCGTTCCTTTGTTACCAGATGGTAAAATAGCCTTATCACTGTATAGTTGTTTTCCTGGCCTGATCAAGAATCACAGAGCACGTTCAATTCTCTAACTGCTGGAGATCTGCATCTTAATGTTTTTTTTCCGTATAGTGTCACTTACTTCCTTCCGGACCGCGTTTGAAGTTCATGACTTTTCCGAGGGTTTTCTCTGAGATTTTGTGAGGCTGGTTCTTATGGGTCCGTTTGTCGTCATTGGGAGCCACTCCCCCATATTGGCAAGATATTTCCGAATGTATTGATATTGCTCATAGATATACCATGCAGTGAGGCAAAAGCCTTCCTTTTCTGTCACGAACTCGGATTCTCTACGAACATGATGAATTGTATTGGTTATCAGCATCGTCTGACCTAGCAGGTCGACGAGTAACAGGTAGAACTGTTATAATGCCATTCAGATAAATAACATGTCTGTTGTGATCCGCGATCTTGTTGAAGTCTCGTAAAAGTCTGTTATTTTTGACATCAGGTATCATTTTGAAACCCTGGAATCGCTTACACTCAGCCCGGTCCCAGGGCTAGATGCACGTAAAAAAATTATTTCAGGCAATCGCTCCGATTTTTTCTCAACCACGATCAACACTGCCGACATTTTTATCACTCGAGTCAATCATTTTACACCTTTTTCACCATGTAAACAATGATCTTATGAAAAACACGTGCAGTGAATCAAAAGTGAAAACAATACGAGAAAGCCTGATAGGAGTTTCCGGGAAATACAAAAAGACTGATGCAATCGTAGGATTGACGAGCCCCACGGCAGCGGGCAAGTGGCTTTCAAAAATTGACATGAACCATTTTTCTCACGTCGACTAGAATTGAACCGTTCTTCTCTCTCCGATTTTTTATTTTTTTTGAACCACGATCAACACTTGAATCAATCATTTTACACCTTTATCACCACGTTAACAATAATCTAATGAAAATCACGTACAGCGAAGCAAAAGTGAAAACAATACGAGAGAGACTGGGTAGAGTTTCCGTGAAACACAAAAAGGATGTTGCAATCGTAGGGTTGACGAGCCCCACGGCAGCGGGCACGTAGCTTTCAAAAGTGAATTGAATCTAGTGTAATATCTATTCGAAGGAGCAATTTTTCCCCTTGGTGGATACGGCATTGGTAGGTAGCGTTTAAACGCTAACAAATAGCGGTAGTATCTCAATTTATCACAAACATGGACTTAACCGTTTTTTCCCCTTGTGTCTTCAGATGTTTATGCCGTGAGGGCGACGAACTATTATGTATTATGTCGCTCGAACTATTATGTATCATGATTTCTATTCAGTTCAGTTTATTCTCTTTTTCAATCTCTAATGTGAATGCAATGCTAGCGTGTCTTTCATTGATTTTGTTCGTAACTTGAACATATGTATCTGAATTTCCATTATGAACACCGAACAAACATCAACATATTTGATCAGTGAAGAATTTCAAATTATTTTCGCAATTTTGCTATCGAATAGAAGATTGATTTCCATTTTACACTGATTGTTATATGTAGGGTGTAACCTAAGCTCTTGCACATTGGTGAATGACGAGTGTATAATGCTATTTTATAACGAATTATAGTGTTGGACTGATTGGTAAATGTACACATTGCAGGCTGCCTAAGATAGATATTCAATTTCAATGTGAAGAAAACAACTAACTTTGTTATATCCAAACTGGTGATGACGTCAGAACTGGTTGACTCCACACTATGCTTTGAGGCCATAACCATCACTTGCATGAAACAAAAAACACAAACAGTATTGAAGAGGGGAAACATTCGCAATTGATTATTGTTTTGAAAAACTATATCACGACCATTATAGTCATTCGGAACACGTGAACTGAAGATGGTTGCCGAGCAAGATCCTCGCATGCACGGTTTAAAAAACTGTCTACGAACTAAGGTTTGTTAGACTCTACTAGTGTTTTCTGATTGGCTGGTGAATGAAAGATCTTAAGATCTCAACTAACAAATAATCAGAAAACAGTACACGATGTGCACGGGAATTAATTTGTACATTATTATCTTTGTCTTTTGAAAAATTTGCCATTTTATCAAAAAATAATTTATATTATATTAATATATCTAGCACGAAAACGCCCGCAGTGTGATTGGCGACTTCAGAATCCAACCAGAATTGAAATTTACTACTTTATTCATAAATGCGACGATCGATTCATCTTGTCTTCTAATTTTCAAAATACGCACGGAACAGCTCGGTGTTTAGTTTTAAGATCCAGCAAAAGACAAAAACAATAAGGTTCAAATTAATTCTCCTGCCTATCGCGTACTGGTTTCTGATTGGTTGCATGAAGGATCTTTCATTCAGCAGCCAATCAGAAAACACTACTATAATCTAACAAACTTTCGTTCGTAGACAGCTATGTAAACCGTGTATGCGAGAATCTTACTTGGCAACAGTGTTTAGTTCACGTGTTCTGAATATCTGAATCACAACAATGGTCGTGATATTATTTTTTTAAACAATATTCAATTGCGAATGTTTTCCTTTCTCAATACTCTTTGTGTTGATTGTTTCTCACAAGTGACTGTGATAATTATGATAAGTGCCCAAAGCAGAGTCAACTAGTTCTGACTTCATCACCAGTTTGGATATATGACAAGGTTAGTTGTTTTCTTCACTTTCAAATTTTATATCTATATCAGGCAGCCTCCAATGTATACATTCACCACACAATCAGTTCAACATTCTACATTATTCAAATGTCGAGTTAAATGTTTATTGCAATCGGCAATTGCCGAAGTTTTTCTCTGAGTAGGTCAGCTGAAAGTAGGCGGGTGGCTCTACCCAAAATATTGTCGAATTTTACAAAAAACATGTTTTCAAATAATTTTTTTAGATCATTAACCAATTTAATTCGTTATAAAATGGCATTATTCACTCGTCATTCACGGATGTGCAAGAGGATAGATTCACTGTAGTTGTACGTTTAACTTTTTAAACATTGTGAATGCTATATTTTAAAGATTACTCTTGTTTTAACTGATGAGATGGTGATACTTGATGATTATCCATAAAAAATTCAGTTAGGAAATATTCAAAAAACAATTTTTTTCATGTATTCATTCCAGGCAAGCACTGATGATGACCTTATACGGTGACTTGAAGTATTTGAGACGCTACGATCAACAATATTGTGAACTGTTCCACATAGGTCACACAATGAGTGACGATCAATTGGTCTATTCATGCGAGAAAAAAAATCACATTTATTCTCCATATCTTTTTGTACAGATTTTCGTGAGTGACCAAAATGATTGATCATGAATACACGCAATTTTTAATATATTCTACAAAATGTTCACGATAAGCATCAGCGTTTGATGGGAGTCCCTCCAATAAGCAGAAAATGGAATGCAAATTACATTTTCCACAGGATGAATCGAAAAGAAAAGAAGAACTCATAGATTGTCTGCCTCTTTGATTTTTCATAGTTGTTTCCAGACAAATTGGAAATAGACTTCGGATCATACCTCCTGGATTTTTTTTTCATTATGAGTGCGTTGAGATTTCGGAGGATGCACCAACTTTTATTACAAATAACTGGGAATTCCTATGACATTTTTCACATTAGTGTAACCTTTCGAACACCAGTGTAAACAATAAAGCCGGTGTCTCACGAGACTCGACGAGTTCGGTATGGGGATTGTCGAGTCTAAGATGCCTAAAAACCCTGGTGTATTCACTGATTCGATTTTGTTCAGAATTTTTAGGGGACAACAAATGTAAAACGTTAAATTCTGCTTAGAATTTCATTAGTAGATAGCGCGGTTAAGAAATATTTGTTGTTTGTGTCCCGCAAAATGTCAAACTTCAAAACCTATGAAATTTTCTTTTTCTGTCACCATTACTTCATGCAAAAATTGTGAATTGATCGTTTACAAAGTCGCTCAGAACAGTTGGTGCGAAAATGAGATGAAATCTTCGAAACTTCCATTGTCTATTACAATGTTTACATCTGTGTCGAAAATCAGATTTTTCTTGAAGTCTACTTGGCGATTTTTTCAAAGTGATTTCTACTCAAATGGCCTTTTTGGGATCATGGAAACTTCCACGAAGGAATGAGAAAAGGTAGGAGAGTGGACTGATGTCTCTAGATGATGAATTAACTTGAAATTTTAGGGTATTGGAAAATGTCCCCGATGACATTGTTCCATTAAACATTCCGATACAAACTATTACCAAGCCATTCACTGCCCAACTCTGCCGGACTATTACCTCTCTAACAACCTTCTGATATGAACAAAATCAGAGAGTTCATTGTAGATATCATAAAATCTGTTGATGAAGTTGATGAATCGATGAATCCTGGTCTACGACAGTATAGGCATCTTAGAATGACTTCTCCGGAAAAGGTGAGCCCTACTAACAAAGGTGAGGGGAGAAAACACCGGCTTCTCTTTTAGTTTTCAGTGAGTACACCCGCATGATATAATCGGAGGAGGGCGATCTAAACCAAGCAGTTGTTCTGAAGAACAAGGTCCACTCCCAAGATCGATAAGGCTAATGACTATGGTTAGGATAATTATCACTTTTCAATAAACACATGAATTTCACAAGTAAGCGTGGACTTTTCATTCTATGAAGATATCTTGATTTAGGCTAGTGAATTCCGAACCGTCACAGAGGGTCCCATGGCTCTTTGGGAAAAAAATATCCACTATATTTAGAATTTTCCAATACTTTTAGTCAGAAGATTGTCATCTCATGGGAAATTTTTTATACAAAATATATCAAATATAAAAAATAAATATAAAAGTAATAATAAAATTATTTGGCTTGCTAGTTAGTAGATACATTACAATCACAAGTTGAAAAAAATTATTGCAATGGGAAAAAGGTAGTTTAGAGAAGATTCAAATTAATTTATACAATACGAGTCATTTTACTAGTAGTGGAGTAATATTAGATTTTAGCGTCAGAAAGTTAGGGGACTGTGGGAACTTTTCACTGAGGACATTATTGATGATGTAAGGAACAACATATAAAAAGTTACCAACCGTAAAGTGTGTGCTTAATTTATTATTTAACAAATAAGTTGCAAGATTACATTGTTTATTGAATATCTTGAAAAATATATAAATTTAAAAAAGAACTCATACTGCCATTTTTTATATAAAAGGTATATGAATATTTTTTTCAAAGATAACGGTAAGGTGCAGATTTTTTTTCTAACGTACGAAAACTTGAGGTAGCGACACTGAAGTGCATCTCTTGAGAAGCACGTAGCCACGAGCGCGTTTCACTTAATTTGTTAAAACTTTTGATCTAATTTATGAAATTAAGCTGACAAAAATTCAAATGAAAGAAGGAAAAAGTAGCTAATCAGATGTCTTGTTTTCAAATGTAAAAAAAAAAATGTATAGGAATAGTACATATATGAAGTAACGTCAAAGTAGAATTTTCTGTAAAATCAATAAAAGATCTGCCATTCCTTATATGTTCAAGATAAACATCTGAAATTTATACAGTTTAGTCTCAAAATAATTTTTTAAAAATATGTAAAATTAAAATTTAAAAAAAATAATTGTTTTTCGGACATGCTGCAAAAACCAAAAACTCTAGTTCAAAATGTGATATCAAGATTTTTCAATAGTACCTTCTTTCTGAAGTTTGTAATCTGTACTCCAAGGTTTGATTGGCGTTATTAAAAAAATTTAATAAATAATAAAATTTCGACATAAATAAAGTCATGTTTTTAAAAGTGAAAAAATATGTATTAGAATAGTACGTAAATGAAATTACGTCAAAGCAGAATTCTGTTCAAAATCTTTCTTTTAATTTTCAAGATAAACATCTGAAATTTTTACAGATTACACTCAAAATAAATAAAAAAAGGCCAATTTGAAATGAAAGGGAATTTCGAAAAATACAGAGCTCAAAATATTGAATGATTTAAAAACATTACAAAGTTGAATTTTGAGACCATACTTCAATTTTAAAATGTGATATTGAAACTTGTATATGGGATATAACAAAATTTGTTGAGTGGAGGCCACATCTTCCAACCGAATGAAACAAAAATACTTCTCATGAATAACTTGGCTAATTTCGAAAATGGTCGGATAGTTCAAAATGGCAGCTGTTGAAATATTTAAAAAAATTCGCAATATTTCATTTCCATACCCAATATCGGCAAACTATAAGTCGTTTGATAGAGCTCCATTAGCTCCACAACTTTTACTAGATTTTTTTTTCTCCGAGTTGTACACATAAATAAAAAATAGGTAGCTGTAAATTATATTAATGAAATCTACCTTCACGACTGGCCACGCTATCGTTTTTTCAATGTCATATTCTCGTTCAGCGACTTCAAAAACCCCTATAGGATCAATTTGGGTAAAATTTGTCTAACAAAATTGTTTTTCATTGTTTAAACAATTAATAAACAAGTAGCGTACGAATATAAGTTTATAACTTTTTTCTGCAAGCAATTTCTAAGTAATATCAGAAGGTTACAGAAAAATCCATGGGGTCCTCTAGGATTCCAAAATAATGCATAATTTCAAGCTATTTTTACTCCGCTATATGAAGGTAATTTGAGTTCTTGCGATAAGATAGTCGTGTTGTCTGCCAGAATAGTGAACACCTCTTGATTTGTTTAAAAGCTGAGAGGTTCTTTCCCTCAGATAGGATTCGAACCAATTGAAGCTCCGTATTCTGAAGCTGTAGATATGAAGCTTACGTAACAGTCAAAAGCTTTAGATATGTCGCAAAACACTTCCTTCAGACTAGAATATGGATTTTTCAGAAAGCGAAAGAGATTGCATATCCCGTACTTTTATTGGTTTGAAAACTAAATTGAGTAATTGTATGTAATTTACAGCACTTCATACGAATTGACATAACCTTAAAGGCGACAAAAGCACAATCACAGAACGGATCATAGACACAAATCACAAAAACACCCTGTGTGGTCTGTAATTGCAGTTTACTGAATTATGACAAGAAACGACGTCGGCGCCATATGAAACTCTGGACACTTTGTCAATTGGGCTGGTGTCCTCCAGTTTTTCCCAATATTTTACAGGTATAAGTGAATACACCATGGTTTTTAGACATCTTAGTCGAGTCTCGCGTCGTGAGACCGGTCGACTCGCATAGGATCGAGACTTGGCAAGCCTAAACTCGAGGTGGCTCGACCGTTCCCATGAAATGTCGTTAATTCTACATGAAATGTGGCTGGACTAGCTGGCTCGTACTGTATGGCTTGTTGAGCAGTCTCACGGCGCGAGGGTGCCTGTCAACAGTGTCAGCTACGACAGGAGAGCGGTCATTCAGAGAGGCAGTTTGGTGGCGGCAGAGTATTGTGTATTAAGCTAAAGTGAAATTCAGAAGCAATAATTGAATTCTTAGATTTATATGGGACCCAATCACAAAAAATAATATATAATAATACGCTGCTGCACATGCTATCCATTGTAAACTAAATAACTACTGCACTGGACAATACCTGCCTTCCTTGGCTCATGTACCATTCTCAAGTCACTGATAGACAACGAGCCAGTCAAATTATTCACGAAACGAATTGGTTGGGGGTGCCTGGTAACTTTTCTTCATGATCACGGGTAGATTTAATTGCCGCAAAACGAGAGAAAAAAAACATGGATATTTATACTTTCGATATATGTAGATATCTTCTAGAAGAATGAAAATGAAAGTTTCATAAGTGACAATTCTATTGGCACATTTTGAAGGTTTATGAAAATGATGAATATAACTTTTACAATATATTTTCAAATGAATCAAGTGTAAAAAAGTTCGATTTTTTTCCTATGTTCTGATTTTCGGAACCAAATTTTGAGGGGCTTCAGAAAATCGATTTTTATTTCATCGTCATTTCCAAGATGACTTGGGTTCACGAGGGTATGTGCTCTGACTTTACTACTGAATATACATCAGTTGGGAATAATCCCAGAATTGCTATGCTAAATAAGCTCATTCAATATATATATTTTTTTTACAATATCTCACAACGTCACTCAAGCGGTAGTGTTAACTATATATTACAATAAATAATCCCAAATTTCAGTTTCGAAAATAGGTAGTCAATAAACATATCTAAAACTCAACATCTAAAAATATTATTAATGAAAAAATGTTTCTACTTAAAATATCCAACATTCTCCCCTCAGAAAATATCCATACAAAACAAACTTTGGGTAGACATTTCGAAATACAAGAAAAACTTGAATCAGCTGTTTCTTCATTTTCTTATAGGAAAGAAAATTAATTCCGAAAGCTTGGAGTTTTTTTTGACATTGCTGCATTCCCCACTATTAACTAGTTATATTTCTATATATATATATATATATATATATATATATATATATATATATATATACTTATATATATATATATGGAAGTGACTACACCTAGGAGTCGGCAGATTATAGTTTCAGCGTGGAGTCACTTATTTCCTTAATCTCATCAATTTATTTTTCTGAAAAGGCCCTAACTCAAAAGAAAAAATCTGAAATTGAAAATTTGCATTTTATTCAGATAGTTATTTGATTTTCTATTCCAGTCTAATTAAGAACTCATAAAGATGAATGAAGCAAAAGAATGTTTTCCAAAGAGATATACCAGAATCATTCGTAAATTGACGCAGGAGAATCGCATTATGGTCTTCAATACATTTTGTCGATGAAAATTATTTACGTCCACGATCATCAGAACGGAAGATGGGAACATTTTCAAGAAGCAATCTCACTTTGTAAAGATGGAAAGTTAGAATCATTTCTTTTGGAGAGACACTTTGAAATTAGTGTTTTCTGACATTGAAACCTGTCATGGGGTATGATAGATTGATTTGTTGAAAATATAAACAGGATGTTCATAAAATCAGATGTGGAATCATCTGCGACTGAAAGATAAACTTTAGTCACGATCTTCCATGACAGGTTTCAATGTCAGAAAACACTAATTTCAAAGTGTCTCTCCAAAAGAAATGATTCTAACTTTTTCCATCTTTGCAAAGTGAGATTGCTTCTTGAAAATGTGTTTCCCATTTCTTCCGGTCTTCCTGATGATCGTGGAAGCGTGAAATAGATTTTCGTCGACAAAAATGTATTGAAGACCTAGTGAATGGGATGTCTCTCCTGCGTCAATGTTACGAATGATTTCTGGTGAGTACTCTCTTTGGAAAACATTCTTCTTGCCTCATTCATCTTTATGAGTTCTTAATTAAGACTGGAATAGAAAATCAAATAACTATCTGAATGAAAATGCAAATTTTCAATTTCAGATTTTTTCTTTTGAGTTAGGGCCTTTTCAGAATATCTATCAGATGTAATTCAATGTCCAGCGTGGCTTTAGCCGGGAAAGTAGTTGTTTTCTGTTAGACATTCACAAAAAATAACTTCATTTTAATCGTGGATTTTTCAATTCACAGAAAAATATTTCTATCAATATTCAATTGAGAATGTTTCCCTTTTTGACAATATTTCATTGCACTGCTTCCCCGTCGGTGTATAGGGTTGCAAATTCATAGGTAGATTTGTTTGCCATTCCAGAATTTGGGGAAAAAATTGGCACAAATTTTAAAATTTAAAAGGAAGAAATTGCACGAAGTTGGAAATTTTGTGTCATCCGCGAAAATCGACTCAATTGATAATATTCTAATGCCGACATTTTAAAGGGTTGCAAGTTCATACGTAGACTTGTTTCCCATAGCAGAACTTTATGAAAAAAATGCACATAGTTTGGAATTTTATGGCATATTCGAAAATTGCTTCTAACAATAATGTTTATTTCCGCCATCTTCCGCGATACTTAAAAGGGTAAACTCAATTGGCGACCTAAATTACGCCACCAAAATTGGCAAAGCAAGAAAACATTGTTTGAATTTCCTGACCCCTAAAACTCTGCTTCTGACACTGGTTTTAGCGTTATCCATAATTTTTATTTGTTCCGTACACATGAAAAGTTTGCAAATTCCAAGCATTTTAGGGGTGACGAAACCATGATTTTACCACAAATTTGCACAATGTTTGCAATTTGTAACCAGAATTAGTGCTAATTACAACGTTATCAAGGATTATTTGTATTTCCGGTTGAAAATTGCGTGTGCAAATTTTACAAGGGATGAGAAAAGAAGCTAGAAAATATACCTGGAATTTGCACAATGTTTTCAATTTTGTCCAAGGAGATATTGCTAATTAACGTTTTATTTGAATTTGAGTAATTTCCGGTCACCGGATGAGTGTGCAAATTTTAATATTTAATCTTTACTGGATGCCTCAACATACGGCAGGGCTAAAGAAATGTTTGTGATTATTGTGAATTGGCGGTCTATTCTGACTGGCGTAATAAGATTTTTTTTACGATCTTTGAAACCTTTCATTTTGGTATTTTTAACTTGAGCCTGTTGATTTTTTGGGTATTTCTGGTTGTTATGTTATGTTACTGCTCCATTGAATTTTCAGAAATCTAGATGCCCACGTTTTCTGTGGCTAACCCATAAATTGAACAGATGCTAAGCGCGTTTCAAATGTCATTCCGTGATAGGGCACTTCGTTATTTCGATTTATCGAGTATATTTGTGGAAAATAGGAATTGATGAGTCTCGATATTTTTATGAGTTGCAAATTTGGGTGAAGATTTTGAGAGCATGTTGTTGGTTCATGCAAGAAACTACGGCTTCCAGGCATGATCTGAATAAAAACAGTTACTAACACTGCAACATTATGCAACTAACACTGCAACATTATGTCAACCCTTCAGCATTTTTCGAGAGCTATATTTACCTCAAATATTTCAATAAATCGGAAAACATTTAAAAAAACAACACGCACTCAACAGTCGTTTCAATGTTCACTTATTCACGACAAACTATAGATGCTTATGGCACTTGAAACAAAAGTCAAATGATTCAGCAAACATAAACACTAAAAAAACGACGGAAAAATGTTACCAACAGGAAGAAAAACTGCTGTGAAAAAATACATGGGAACTTATGGCGCCACCAGCCCCAGTTTGCATCTTTCAACATCGCATCTGTTGAAAGTTATTTTTTTTAAACCTCTTATGATTCACCTATTCCATTAAATTCGCAACAAAACTTAAAATGCACTATCTAGTTCCTCTCGATATCTGCTTCTATATATTTTTTCATAATATAACGACGTCATTAATCATAAATTTGTAAATCTCACAACATCGCACACAACGTGTCACTTGACAGCACGCTGTCTAGTCGTTGGCCAATAATTTTTAAAAGTTTAAAAAAGTTGAATTATACGAAATTTTCAATAATTTGAACTAACATTATCAATGTGATTCTTTGAACCAGGAACATATAACACATATGAGAATGCTCGCAAGTTCTACTACAATCAAGATGATTTTTTATTCTCATGACAGGTACTGAACAATCTTTTATATTTGTACATCAAAATTATATCATATACATACTGGATAAGCACTGAAAATGTCCAAAGGCCAAAAGTGCTCCGCTTAAATATACAGAGTTTTACACGAAATATAGAACTTTAATGCTCGATTTCAACTTGTATGCTTTGAGAACTGTAGTAGCCTAACTCACAACTGTAGGATCCTGTATAGGCTCAGTGATAAAAGAATAATATCAATCGGGGGCAATAGGAAAATTCATGATATCTTTCAAAGTTTTCTTGTATTTCGAAGTAATCCATATTCTAAGGAGCCTAACAATTTATTGTAACATTACTCGATATATAATTCAATTATAAGGCAACATACTGTATGGTCTTAGTTACATTTATCTATACATCGCCATACACATTTATCCAACTATAAGGTTACATGTGGTCAGTAAATGAGTACCTTTGTTTCTGGATGCATTCAGTTTGCTATTCTTAGGTATGATAATTCACATCACTTTCATCTCTTCATATTTCATTTATGGTCACCTTTTCTCTCCCAATAAATTCCACCTTATCGACTTCTCCACTCGATTTGCTCCATTCGATATGTGTTTCATTTAGTCTCCAGATGTCGGCAGTGTTGGAACTCTGATATGTAATCGTTTGATGTGTTGTCTACCATGAACTGACGTGTTTTTTATCTGGCTTTTTACTTCTGGTATGTATAGGTGAACAATTTACATATTAGAATGTGTTTACGTGAGTGGATTCACCCCTTTCAAATCTTGTGTGAGAACTTCGATCGAAAATCTGTTATATATGTATATATAATTATTATTATTCCGAGTGAAATTGTGGTGAATATCATGATGAAAGTTAAAATGTAGTTAAAAAAATGGTCGTAAATCGTTAGATAATTTATATCATAGTGAAATGAAAGAGTTTTGCGAAACATATTGCCAATTTAAACATTCAACAAAGATTGGTTGAACAATTACTTATAAACTGTGATCCTTGCCTTGGTTGATGGATTATTGGCAATTCTCGAAAAAAATAAAAAAATATGTAATCAAAATGTGTGAACGATTGAGTATAAATCAGCTAGAATCCCAAATATAAGGTTTGGTTACTATTGATCAATGTTGAGATTATTAATCAATAATGCTGTATTTGTTGATTTGTTGAAAATATGAACATGATGTTCATAAAATCAGATGTGGAATCTTCTGCGACTGAAAGATAAACTTTAGTCACTATCTTCCATCGTCAAGATAACTTCTTGTGGGGTATTCATGTTGAAAAGGGAAACATACTCAATTGAATATTGAATAGAAATATTTTTTGTAAATTGAAAAATCCACGAAAAAATATTTTTTTTTGGGAATGTCTAACAGAAAACAACCACTTTTTCGGCTAATGCCACGCTGGACATTGAACTAAATTTTTATCGTGGATTTTTCAATTCACAGAAAAATCTTTCTATTCAATATTCAATTGAGAATGTTTCCCTTTTCAGCTGTATTTGTATTTGGTAGTGAATTCATTCACATTGAACTTGATATAGTATAAAATAACAAAAATGTCATGTCATTCAGATAAAGTATGCATAGTAGAGGACACAGAACACTGCCTTGAGAAACTCCTCCTCGTCAATTTATCATGTGTTTATAGTTTTCACCCTAACATTTCATTTTCTACAAGTAATGAGATGAACAATCGTCCACTTTGCCCCTAATCCCATATTTATTCAATTCAGCTAGTACTATACCGGGAGACAACGGGATCATGGGCCAGAGCATCATTCAGTTGTTTTTTAAGCAAGACTCTTGACATTCAGATAGAAGATATAAATCCTTAGAACTCATATTTTCCATAAATTTAATTTTGAATGGAACCCTGTAGATATTCTTGAACCATTCGATATAGCGAAAATTCCCTTTAATGACAATCACAAGAGATTTTTTTCTAAAATGTGGCGCAGGAGACATTTTTTCAATAGCAACCAATGAAATGGCAATAAGGAAGCACTTCGATTATTTTAATGAAACATGTTGATTCATCGTCGGATTCCTTCTAGTATTTCTTTCAAATGACATTCTTTATCTTGAATTTCCTCGAAAATTTCAAAGGAAATAATAATATAATCATTTATTTGCCATATAGAACTAGTTATATGAATGCATGAAAAATGTGTAAATCCATACATAAAATGGTAAATCAATTGCAGCAACCAATAAAGGATGGTCCTTGAAAGTGTACATTTTCTATTTTAAACAATTACATTAAACAAACTGGGGTGGAGGGGGGTAAAAGAACTCATTCAATCAAATGTTCTATCGCTGACCGCCTTCTTGCTGGCACAATTCAATTATTCTGATATTTTCAGTAAGTAAGTTTCTTAAATGTTGTTCAGAAATCATGTCAACTTTCTAGGATCTCTAGAGTTGGTGAATGAGTTGCCAATAGTTTCTCTTGAAGAAAACGCCAAATGGAAAAGTCCGTTGGAGTCAAGTCGGGCGATCTGGCTGGCCAACGGATTGGACCCCAAATCGTTCAGAAAGAGAGTTCGTTACAGCTCTTGTATTATGGGCGGGAGCGCCATTTCATTGGAAGATGAATCCATCATTCACATATAAATGCAAGTTTCCCAAAAAAAATCAGTTTGGTTTTGAAGAAATTTTAAATACATTCCACCATTTGATGGTCTGTAAAAAAAATTGGACCGATGACGTTAAGTGCTAGTACACCCAACCAAACATTCACTCCAAAACGCTCTTGAAAAGCACCTTCTCTCACCAATCGTTGCTTTTTCCTAGCCTAATAATAGCTAGTGTCGTTGAAAAACCGAAATTGGTAATAGATTCATCTGAAATAGCTTTTGATGAGGAATACTTCAAAAACCAATTACAATAATTTAAACGCCCCTGAAAGTCATTTTCAATTAAGTGATGGTGAATTCGATATTTGAAAGACTTACAACCGTGATTCTTTGAAATTTTCCTAGCCCTTTCACTGGTTGCCCAACTCTCGAATGGAAGTGTTCGATCATATTCTATATAAGCTAAAATATTTGTCTCAACTTCTTTGCTACTATAAAGCCATTGACATCTTCATCTGCATATTTTCATTTTTCAAGGTTGAACTAACATGGAAATAATATCTGCGCTTGTCTGGCATTCATTCCACATTCGTCATGTCAATTTGATGCTATCGTGTGTAAACTATAGCTTATAATGGAAAACCATCAATGAAATTGAACACCAAGATACGACGAAATAAAACTTTTCACACACTATTACGGGAATACAAAATTGAATTTATTGAGAACAAGTATAACAAACTATTTTGATGTTTCTAATATGGAATTCAAAATAAGGATACTCCCTCTGGTGCCGATTTTTGAAACTGTTTACTTTTTGAAACATTAATGTTATATGATTTTAGCTATTGTTTACTTGAAACTGGTCGAATCTCTTGTGAATTGTTGACATTTAATAAAATTCTGGTTCACCTGGTGAATGTTCTGTTGATTATTGTACGCCCTCGAGTGAAAAAAATTTGTGATTCAAGTTCAAATCATTATTGTTGAGTATCTCAATGTGACTCTTGGGCAAAATGATCCTATTGTACTGGAATGAGTTTTCATCATTTTCCGTGAGAAAATGAACATAACGTTCTGGTTTAGACTAATCTAGAATTGAGTGAGTCTATAGACGGGTGACGGGCTCTTGGGATCTTGAAGAAAACTACAGTTCCTTCCCAAAATATTCCTGTACCAATCATCTGATGCCAAAAAAAGCGAGAAGAGAACCTTCAAACAGAGTTGAGAAGAAAATAAAAAGAGTTGAGAAAAAAAAGGGATATTATCCAACATACCGATGATTATTCATAGAGCGTGGAAAAAGAGTGACTATATATGTATATCTGGTTGATAAGTGTTATGTATTTACTGAATAAAAGCCACGACTAATTGTCTTAGCAACTAGTGATGGGGCAATTCCAACTTATAATACTTACAAATGACATTCTATGCTAAAACTTTGAACATTCACAGCAATTAAGGACACATTTTCATACCATCTTGTTTGTTTTAGTTGGAATAAAAAAACTGTTTTTTGTTGGTTTAATTTTAATTCTAATATCCACAAATAGTGTGTAACATTTTTTCAAATAATTTGATATTAATAACTCCAGATGACTTCTCTAAACTATCCAGAAACTACGGAAAATATTTTTTTTGCAAGCAAATTAGAACATACTTTGTCTACTTCCAAGTGAGTTTTTGCAAATGATATTATCTTTAGATTCAAATACACCACTTCTTGAGATGAATAACACTACAAAAAAAAAACTGGAAACTTTTTTTTTTAATATTTTAAGAAAAACTCCAAACAAGTGTATAACCTCCAAGACAACAGACAAACAATGAACTTATGTCTGGTTTGCATTTTTGCAACTCTGGCGCTGGCATCTAATTTTGAATTCCCAAAGTAACCAATTACCAATTGTCTCTACAATTGTTTCCAAAGCCTACTTATCTACCTTTATTTTTATGCGTTCTTATGCCATACATCAGACTATGATAACACTTTGGTGAGTTGTTCTGGACACACCTGCGAATGTTTTTGGGTAAGACTTTTTTTAAATAAATTTTTTTATGTAGACGTAGTTATTTATTTAGGTGTAATGCAAAAAGACACCTTCAATTGATTTTTTAATTGAAAATAAAAACAAGAGGCGCAGTGTGGAAAGAATGGCATTCGAAAGAATTACTATAAAGAATCCTATTGGCGATGAATAAAAATGTTTGCATGTCCCATCAAAAACTAATCAATATGCTTCGTTCATTTACTATTTTATTAGGTTGCTTGACGGAAATTCGACATCACAGTGCCGCCATATTGATTTCAGAAAAAATATCTCTTGCGCCACCATGTTCAAAATGTCTTCTTGTGATATGTCATTGAAAAGGACATTTTTTGTTCTATCGAATGGTGTAAAAACATCTACAGGGTTCCATTTGGAATTCTCGACCTAGATCGATTTCCGGTAAAACCAGAAGTGAAATTCAATTATTTTTTCATGGAAAATATGGGTTTTAAGAAACTATATCTTTGATCCAAATGTCAAAAGTCTAACTAAAAAACAACTGAATGACGCTCTGACCAATGATTTCGTTGACACGCGGTATATCAATCAACGGTTTCGAAGGTTTCTGAGATCAAAAAACACAGCCACAACAAATTTATTTTCATCCATTTCAGCTTTGAATTTATTCAGGGATAGCTGTAGTGCCTCTGGCAAGATTCCGATTGTTTATAAACTAAAATATAATTTTCTTCAACATATTCAATTAATCTATTGAATGCAAACGTTTCTACTACTTCTCAATTGGAGGTGAGGTGTTAATTGACCTGGATTCTTTGACTTAGATAGTTCTAGTAATTCAAGGTATCGTAACGATAGTACTATTTCTTAATCTTTCTGGTACATACCACTTTCAAGAGAGGTATTTATGAGGTTCAATATAACATGACCGTAGGTCCCAAAAACTTGTTCCAATATTTTGCAGTTTAATATTCAATGTACACTGACTCCATTTGTTATGGTAATTTTACGCAGATCTGTTGATGTAAAAAATCTGAATTCGAAAAAAAAATATTCTACCATGATTTTGTGAAGTCAATTCTCTCAACTGAACTCTCGGTAACATTTTTTAGAAATATTAGTGCTCCTGTTTTTTTCTCAAACTGTTATACTATTTGAAAAAGATCACTGATTTTCCGTTGAATATGCACACTTTAACGCTTCAAAACCAGAGTTCAATATTTCTATTGGAATATAATGTTTCTATGTTCCAGATGAAAAAAGTTGAGAGTAAAATAATATTCTTTCATGATTCAATTCGTCCAAATAATAGGATATTCGAGTATTTTCGATCAGTATATATATATATATATATATATATATATATATATATATATATATATATATATATATATATATATATATATATATATGTGTGTGGTGTTCCATCGTAGACGTGAATGACGAGTGTATAATGCCCTTTCATAATCAATTACAGTGGTTGAGAATCTGAAAAAAAAATTAAACATGATTTGTTCTCCTCGACAAAATTTTGGGTAGCGCTTAATTTCAGGTGAACCACTCACTGGAAAACTTCGGCAATTTCCGAATGCAATAAACATTTAATTCGACACATTAATAATGTAGAATGTTGAAATGATCGTGTGGTAAATGTACAAACTACAGGCTGCCTGAGAGTATATATATATATATATATATATTATATATATATATATATATATATATATATATATATATATATATATATATATATATATATATATATATTCAATTTCAACGTGAAGAGAACAACTAACCTTGTTATATCCAAACTGGAAATGAAGTCAGAACTAGTTGACTTCATACTCTGCTTTGAGGCACTTATCATAATTATCACAGTCACTTGTAAGAAACAAACGACACAAACAGTATTGAAACGGAAAAAACATTCGCAATTGAAAATAGTTTTGAAAATAATTTCGCGACCATTTTAGTGATTCAGAACACGTGAACTGAACACTGTTACCAAGCAAGATTCTTGCATCTTGCATGCACGGTTAACAAAATTCAAAGTCAATAATGTTCAAATTGATTCTCGTGCACATCGCGTACTGTTTGTACTTTCATTTACCAGCCAATCACAAAACACTAGTAGAATCCAACAAAGTTTCGTTCGCAGACAGCTTTGTAAACCAAGCATACGAGAATCTTGCTTGGCAATAGTGGACAGTTCACATGTTCTGAATCACTACAATGGTCGCGATATTATTTCAAAAACAATATTCAATTGCGAATGTTTTTCCCTTTACAATACTGTTTGTGTCGTTTATTCCCCACAAATGACTGTGATAATTATGATGAAGTGCCTCAAAGCAGAGTATAAAGTCAACTAGTTCTGACTTTATCACAATTTGGATTATAACAAGGTTAGTTGTTTTCTCACTTTGGAATTGAATGTTATCTCAGGCAGCCTGCAATGTGTACATTTACCACACAATAAATTCAACATTCTACATTATTCAAATGTCGAGTACAATGTTCATTGCAGTCGGCAATTGCCAAAGTCTTCTTCTGAGCAGTTCACCTGGAAAAAGGCGTGAGGCGCGATCCAAAATTTTGTCGAATTTAACAAAGAACAAAACATGCTTTCAATTTTTTTTTTCAGATTTTTAACCACTGTAATTCGTTATAAAATGGCTTTATACATTCGTCCCTTACGGGTGTACAGGAGGTTAGATTACATATATATATATCAAAACTCTCACTGTGCTCAATTTGTTATATTCAAATGTTCACCGAAAAGAGAGCAAATATCGAGGATAGTGTTTTGGTGAATAGCATTGGCCAATAGCTGAACGGCGCAATTCTAATGGATGGATCTGACAGATGGCACTGTTTGATGAAAACATACCCTCATCCCCATGACCATATTTACATTATATCTAATTTTTGTCAATTCATCATGAACGCATTTACTGACCACATGAAAAATCATATGAAAAGATGGTAATTGGTTCACATGTATCACGACGAAAAAAATATCAACAACTCCTCAGACAACGGGTGAAAATAATTCATTTCAGCAATTCATGCAGAACTATAGAAATCTGCTTAATGAAATCAAAATAATATTTCCCGATAAATAGTTAAGGTCATCTCCAGTCGAATCAACACACTCATTTTGAATTGTATCTCTTGGAAATTCAATATTCATATAAGTAACCGTTCCTGAATGGCAGGCTATGAAGTTTCGAAATTATATAACAATTGATTACCAGTGTATTTTCAAATTGTATCAGCTCAAATATTCGGTTGTATGAGGAAATAAAAGACACATCATTTTCTAGCATTTTTCGTGGACAAACAAAACAATAAGACTCCATTAGGAAAGTTATTTTAATTGAAGTCGGAATACATCCAAATTGATGAAAATTCGAGTTGAAATAGGGGATTATAATGCATCAGGCTTTATATCTCATGTGTTTCCAAGGATGTAACTATGAAAAATTATATCTCATTATAGTGAATATTTCGCTTTTATCATAAAGATACCCAAATTATAGTAAAATTGTGATAACTCATATAAAACCTATACTGCGGCGGACTAAAAGTACTGAAATGTTTATTCCGATTTATTCAAATTAGAAAATGAACCGTGGTAGTGATTTGATCATTGATGAAGGTCAATATCTTTGACATATTCAGGACTGAAAGATAAAAAAAATATATGTGTTGATTACTATTCAATGAAATGCCTTATTCTCACAATGCCCAAGTTATTGGGCGTATTGCTGGCCAACTGAAATTTGTCAGGTATCCATCAAAAGGTTATAGTTTTAGTTCACTGACGAATAATGGAAAGCTGTATCAGGCAAAGTTTCAACAGCCCTATTCCTACCTTCGTGGAACAACTAAAAAAAAACTGTTTATTCTTCGAAAAAAATAAAAAGTTATGGTCAGTGCGCTGAGAGGCTATTTACAGGGAGTAGCAGGAGTATTTTGTAGACGATCTGATAAGGACACTCATGGCAAAGAGAATCGAGGTACAAGCTTACGCTGACGATACATTTCCAACGATTACAGGAAAGTTTGGAAAAGTGATTTTGGACTTACTCTTGGCAGCTTTAAGGACTTACACCAGATGATATGAAAATAACTTCCGGTCAACCCTTGAAAGACAGTGATAGCACCATTCGCCAGAATAGGAAGCTAGAAGCACTCAGCTCACCATCTATAGAAAAATAATTCCATTCAAAGAAGGAGCCTAGGGGTGATTCCAGATGGAAAACTTACGTGCCTGAAACAAGTATACAACAGAACAATGTAGGAGTGCAATCCAATCAAATATACTGGCTTCATATGATGAATTGTCTGATGGATCGAGAGTTACGAGAAAATATTGTTTGAGCATGACAAGAGCAACGTCCATCCTTCTTAACATTCATAGGCTAATAACATGCTTAGGGAAAGGAGCTAGAGTAAATTAGTAATACAAAAACCCGTCGAAGTCACTGGGGAATAAGAGAGTAACAGTCGGATAAAAATGAGATAAAATCACATCTCCTCAACATGATGGCACTCTTACAATTGTGATAGACCTGATGAAATTCTTCTCCCAGAAACAGTGGATGAAATGGAAAAGGACTGGAACCGAAAAGGCAACATACACAATGGTACACAGACGACTCCAAAACAGATTGCGGAGTTGATGCCGGAGTACATGGAGTACAGCAAGAATGACCCCTTAGCGTGAAACTGGGATAGTACCCCAAAATATCCCAGGCAGAAGTTGATACAATCGTTCTTGCCCATAAAAACTACTGAACTGGAACAGAAAAATAAATGAAGCTGAATGATAGCTCAGGAGGAACAACTCAATGACTCTGTCAGGTCCTGGAAATACAGGGTGGCCCATCTAAAACTACCGCAAGGCATTACAGGGTGGGAAAGAATGTTTTGGCAAAATCCAAAAACACGTCAAGATTGTTTGTCAGGGGAACACATTTTGACGCAAAAAGCATAGTAAAACCTTCAACCCCCTAAGTAGGGGTGTCATCCCAAAAATGTTTCCAAATGGGAAAGGGGGTCAAGTGATACCTCATCGGAAGGAGCTTGTCATTCCCTTAACAGTGCTGCTCAGTTTTTGAAAATGGATCCACTCTTTTAGAAAATATGGAGCGTTGAAACTCCAACAATAATGTGTGACGAAAAATGCAAAAATCGATTCAATTCTACTTTAAAACTCATCGTAGGTGTTATTGAAATACATTCCTCCAAATGAATTCGCTGTTTTTGGTGATTTGCGGGTTGTTTGGCTCATTTTAGTGGGTGAAAAATTATCGGGTTTCTTTCTGCACGTTTGAATTAGGTTAAGTAGTTGCTGGATACCTGTCGTGGTTCAACGTGTTTAAAAATTGTTGTCTTTAAAATTTATCATTATGGTGTTTTTAATTGCAGAAAGAGTGGAAATTATTGAGCATTTTTTCAAAAACGATGAGTCTGGAAATCGGGTCGCGTGGTTGTTTAACCAACGGCATCCTGACAAACATACCTTTGGAAAAATTATTCGCGAATTGGTGACAAAATTCCGCGAAGCGGGTTCGGTTCATAACAAAAAAAGGCAGCTTGAAAATCGAGTACTGTAATAAAACCGGGTATTGGGGCAAGTTGCGGTAGATAGTACGCTAAGTACGAGACAATTGGCAAATGCGACGGGTGTGTCCCGTACTAGTGTCCAACGGGTGTTGAAAAAATACAGATTCCATCCTTATAAAATTCGCTTAGTGCACGAACTAAATGAAAACGACTTTGATCGTCGCTTGCAATTTTGCGAAGTTATGAGTGAGCGAGCGTTAAACAATTGTAATTTCCTATTTAATGTGTGTTTTTCGGACGAAAGTTGCTTCTTCCTAAATGATTTAGTGGATCGACACAATTGCCGTTACTGGGCTGACACCGCTCCAAGGATTTTCCACAAGTCACACACGCAACACCCAGAAGTTCAATGTGTGGGCTGGTATTCTTGGAAATTCCATTGTAGGACCTCTTTTCCTTTCCAGGAAATTCAACAGGCAATATGTAGTTGGATTTACTACAAAATGCCATCGACCCAGCTCTAACAAATATCATTGAGAACGATCCCGCATACAATGGAAAGGAACTGATGTTCCAACAAGACGGAGCTCCTCCGCATTTCTCCCAAAATGTGCGCAATTATTCAAATGACACGTTTCCAGGACGATGGATAGGACGACAGGGCACAATTGAATGACCACTTCGGTCACCCGACTTAAGTCCTTCAGATTTTTCTTGTGGGGACACCTAAAAAGCCATGTTTACAAAACACCACCAGACACATTAGAAGAGTTTCAAAGAAGAATTATTAACGTATGTTGCAAAGTGACACCGCAAATGCTCCAGAATGTACGACAACGGTATGGAAATAACTTGTACCACTGTATGCAGGTTGGCGGACAGCAACTAGAGCATCTACTTGACTAATAAATACGTTTTAAAGTAAAATTGCATCGATTTTGCATTTTTCGTCACACATTGGAGTTTGAACGCTCCATATTTTCTGAAAGAGTGGATTGATTTTTAAAAACCAAGCAGCACTGTATAGAGAATGAAAAGCCCCTTCTAATGAGGTATCACTTGATCCCCTTTCCCATTTGAAAATTTTTTTGGGATGACACCCCTACTCAGGGGGTTGAAGGTTTTACGATGCTTTTTGCGTCAAAATGTGTCCCCTTGACAAACAATCTTGATGTGTTTTTGGATTTTGCCGAAACATTCTTTCCCACCCTGTAATGCCTTGCGGTACGTTTTCGATGGGCCACCCAGTATATGATATTCAAGAGCATAGTCAAGACTTTTAGTCGAGCACTGTCCTTGTGACGGTAGAAGGAGGATGCTGTACTAAGTGCAGAAGTTTTCCTATTCTGTTGAAATGGTTCTGAAAATCGACTTGGATATCCGCAATGAGCGGTAACTGATGCAGTGCTAAAAAATCTTTTGGAAGGGCTCAGGAGAGATTGGCTAATGCCGTCAGGTTTCTGAGCAAAACGTGACGTGGTCAGGACAACAGAACCTAATAAATTAAGGGTTCTTTGGTTCTTACAGTAGGACATGTAAGTAGTTAGTATTTCGATCCCTTATAACCTGCATCTCTCGGAATTTTGACTTCCATCCCTCTACTACCTGGTTGGTTTTCTGGTTGCGATAACCTTTTTATGAGTACTGGATAGCTCCGGAATCGTCCCGTTATCCCTACATGGGCCCTCGCTGGTTTTTAACAAACATAATCATATATTCTGAATTTTTCCATATAACTCGATGCGAATCTATTTTGGAGTAATCAAAGGTAGTGTTATGGGTGTGATACAATAATTGAGATATTTTCTTTATGCTCGTTTTGGAGTGAAACTGAGTATTATTTTCATAATTATTTCCGAAACCCGTATTTGAAATCCAATTGAGTTCTTTTGTTTACATAAAAATCAATGAAGAAATATTGCAATATTGCTGTTCTAGTGAGCTAGCACAGCAACTTGAGAATATACGAGTTGACCAGCCTTAACCAATTTCTTGTTTTTTTTAAACGTTCATAAATATATTATTATGTAATTTTTTAAAGTGACAACAAGTTCACCTGAGCTCATCACATCTGATCTGGTGGAGTGGCATGTTTCCCATCATTGTGTTGTTTCGACATGAGATGACCTATTAAGATTCACATCTTCCTATTTCTGATTACATTGATGAAAGCATGGAGGTCTGTAGGTCGAGTGTTCAAAACACCCTGAGTGGATAATATTCCATTGAAAATATTCTATCTGCACAACCGTTGAATATTTTTTTCAGTCGTGCAACATGTTCCACAGTTACTACACTCTGTGAAAGGAACAACTCTCAATTTATTGTCAATACAAAATTGCCACTTTTTGGGTCAGTCGTCATATTAAAGTTTGGCACGGAAATAAGAACACAAACACCAATAAAACAATCGATAATTTACCGAATGGAGTGTGCGATGAACTTGATTCAGCATCTGTTGCTACATTCTGGCTATCAGCGTAGTTGGCTCTGCAATAGATATCAAATATTAATGGATATTATTTTTTATGTACTTAAAATCATGTATGTATATATTTATAGAGTCTAAACATTTTCATTGCTGGCTGCTTGGATATATATTCAATTCAAAAGACACACTATTATTGTATTGTTCTCAAAATGATATCGGGCATCATTGTGACCATCGCGACGATATAATCTTTCATCATTTTATATAGATTGGTAATGAATTATTCTGTTTCTATTTTCAGATTCAATAATATGGGCAAATCACAAAACTCAAACCTGTAGCAGGTATGTAAAACTCTTCGACTGCTTTTCAATGCCAAATCTTACCACTAATTGATCATGTAATTCTGAAAAAAAAATTGTAAATATCTTCAAGTCAATTTGGAGTTATTATCGCAATATTATTTTCAGAAATTGCCATTCTATACAAAACATTATTCATAATGTTAATATCTCTAGTACGAAAACGCCCAAAGCGTTAACTCATTTAAGAGATGCACAGTATTTTCCTGACTCGTGATTGGCGACTCGTGCACATCTCGTAATCTTTTCTCATTAGTTGCTAAGTAAGATCTTCTATTTACCAGCCATCAGGGAAATTCAGTCGAAACTTTCGTTCATAGACAGCTTTATATTGCACAATAACGGGCGCGTGCGAGAATATTGAAAACAGTATCTGGCAACAGTATCCACGAGTAATTCTGAATCACTAGTTCACAATGGTGGTTGATATTATTTTAAAAACAATACAACAATACTGTGTCTTCTGCTGTGTTTTTACAACTGATTTTTTCATCATTGTGATTTGATAAGTGCCTCAAATCTGTATTGACTCCATCCACTAGTTCCAACTCCATCTACCAGTTTGGATTTAACGAGGTTCGTTTACTTTCATCACTTTGAAAATGAATATCTATCGCAAACAGCCTGCAATGAAAATGTTCAGACTCTTTTTTTACATGTACCACACAATCAATTCAACATTCCACAGTATTAAAATATTCATTGCATCCGGCAATTGCGTTAACTCATAGCTCTGAGCAAGTTGTGCGAGCGACTCTTCCCAAAATGTTGTCTAATTTACAAAGAACAGAACAGGTTTTCAAAGTGTGTTTTCGGATTTTCAACCACTGTAATTCGTGATAAAATGGCATTATATACTCGTCATTCATGGGTGTGCAAGAGCTTCGGTTACACCCTGTATATGTTCGGTTCATATACTCATTTTTGATCTGTATCAGATTTTCCCCTTTCTAAACTAGAGCGTTTTCAATTTACTCCAAATTTTCAAGTATGCAGGCATTTATTCTAAAATGCACTACGATTACAGTTCTGAAGCAAAAGCGTTGAAATTCATAACATAATGAGAATATGCATAGGGCTCCAAGCACATGTGACAAATATGCCAGAATTTTATATATGGTGTTCTTGGCTAAGTTGTCGAAGAGACATTTTTCAAACAATTGGAAGTGCCTTTTTCCGGTCATCGATTTGAAATTGATGAATAAGTGAATTATTATTATTCACTATAACTTTTTTTTATAAAATCAATAAAACTAATTTGTTTGTGAATTTTTCGAATTAATGGGGGTATCTATGCCAGAAGTGGGAAAAACTGTTTTGGAAGAAGAAACTTAATTGAACATTTTACTCAGTGAAATGGAGGCTTCCACTATGCACATATACCTACCACTCTAGAGACAAAAGAATGGAGAGATTGAAACAGAAATTCAAAGGAATGGATGATAAAGACTCAAAATGGCCTCCTTGTACAGGTAGGCAACATTGTACTCAATTTTCAAAACTCAAATCTACATGTCTCAAGATTGTAGCGTCTGCCTGGCCGCTGGACTTGTATCCTCCAATATAAATATGAAATGGCTGCCAATGGCTACTCATAGACAAACACATTCTCTAACAGATTTGCACGCGGCAAGCCAAAGTGGCACATTTACTCTTGGCGAGCAACGTCACCATAAACATCCATGCCATACGAATTATCCATCGTGCTGGTTCACCACGAGTAAATCTGCCTGTTTATGGAAGAATTCGACGATTTGCGTGACGGATTTGCATAGCTTGTGGCTCCTTGGAAATTTCAACAGGTCACAAGCCACGCTGACTGCATTAAATTACACGCCGAGCAAATGTGTATGTTTGTGAAGTAAACCTGTGGCATGCAAGCTATGGCTCGATCCCGGATTTGCATGGCTCGTGATGTGGCTTGCCAAGACCGTATAAATAGCTAGCCGTAGACGAACACATTTTCTGACCAATTTGCAGGCGGCGAGCAAAAGTGGCACATTTTTACGACCTACACCATAAACATCCATGCCAGTCGTACGAATTATCCGTCATGCTGGTTCACCACGAGTAAATCTGCCTGTTTATGGAAGAATTCGACGATTTGCGTGACGGATTTGCATAGCTTGTGGCTCCTTGGAAATTTCAACAGGTCACAAGCCACGCTGACTGCATTAATTACACGCCGAGCAAATGTGTAGTTTGTGAAGTAAACCTGTGGCATGCAAGCTATGGCTCGATCCCGGATTTGCATGGCTCGTGATGTGGCTTGCCAAGCCGTATAAATAGCTAGCCGTAGACGAACACATTTTCTGACCAATTTGCAGGCGGCGAGCAAAAGTGGCACATTTTTCGACCTACACCATAAACATCCATGCCAGTCGTACGAATTATCCGTCATGCTGGTTCACCACGAGTAAATCTGCCTGTTTATGGAAGAATTCGACGATTTGCGCGACGGATTTGCATGACTTGTGGCTCTTTGGAAATTTCAACAGGTCACAAGCCACGTTGACTGCATTAAAGTACACGCCGAGCAAATGTGTACGTTTGTGAAGTAAACCTGTGGCATGCAAGCTATGGCTTGATTCCGGATTTGCATGACTCGTGATGTGGCTTGCCAAATCTGTATAAATAGCCAGCCGTATACGAACACATTTTCTGACCAATTTGCAGGCGGCGAGCAAAAGTGGCACATTTTTACGACCTACACCATAAACATCCATGCCAGTCGTACGAATTATCCGTCATGCTGGTTCACCACGAGTAAATCTGCCTGTTTATGGAAGAATTCGACGATTTGCGTGACGGATTTGCATAGCTTGTGGCTCCTTGGAAATTTCAACAGGTCACAAGCCACGCTGACTGCATTAAATTACACGCCGAGCAAATGTGTATGTTTGTGAAGTAAACCTGTGGCATGCAAGCTATGGCTCGATCCCGGACTTGCATGGCTCGTGATGTGGCTTGCCAAGACCGTATAAATAGCTAGCCGTAGACGAACACATTTTCTGACCAATTTGCAGGCGGCGACAAAGTGGCAAATTTTACGACCTACACCATAAACATCCATGCCAGTCGTACGAATTATCCGTCATGCTGGTTCACCACGAGTAAATCTGCCTGTTTATGGAAGAATTCGACGATTTGCGTGACGGATTTGCATAGCTTGTGGCTCCTTGGAAATTTCAACAGGTCACAAGCCACGCTGACTGCATTAAATTACACGCCGAGCAAATGTGTATGTTTGTGAAGTAAACCTGTGGCATGCAAGCTATGGCTCGATCCCGGATTTGCATGGCTCGTGATGTGGCTTGCCAAGACCGTATAAATAGCTAGCCGTAGACGAACACATTTTCTGACCAATTTGCAGGCGGCGAGCAAAAGTGGCACATTTTTACGACCTACACCATAAACATCCATGCCAGTCGTACGAATTATCCGTCATGCTGGTTCACCACGAGTAAATCTGCCTGTTTATGGAAGAATTCGACGATTTGCGCGACGGATTTGCATGACTTGTGGCTCTTTGGAAATTTCAACAGGTCACAAGCCACGTTGACTGCATTAAAGTACACGCCGAGCAAATGTGTACGTTTGTGAAGTAAACCTGTGGCATGCAAGCTATGGCTCGATCCCGGATTTGCATGGCTCGTGATGTGGCTGCCAAGTCCGTATAAATAGCTAGCCGTAGACGAACACATTTTCTGACCAATTTGCAGGCGGCGAGCAAAAGTGGCACATTTTTACGACCTACACCATAAACATCCATGCCAGTCGTACGAATTATCCGTCATGCTGGTTCACCACGAGTAAATCTGCCTGTTTATGGAAGAATTCGACGATTTGCGTGACGGATTTGCATAGCTTGTGGCTCCTTGGGAATTTCAACAGGTCACAAGCCACGTTGACTGCATTAAAGTACACGCCGAGCAAATGTGTACGTTTGTGAAGTAAACCTGTGGCATGCAAGCTATGGCTCGATCCCGGATTTGCATGGCTCGTGATGTGGCTTGCCAAGTCCGTATAAATAGCTAGCCGTAGACGAACACATTTTCTGACCAATTTGCAGGCGGCGAGCAAAAGTGGCACATTTTTACGACCTACACCATAAACATCCATGCCAGTCGTACGAATTATCCGTCATGCTGGTTCACCACGAGTAAATCTGCCTGTTTATGGAAGAATTCGACGATTTGCGTGACGGATTTGCATAGCTTGCGGCTCCTTGGAAATTTCAACAGGTCACAAGCCACGTTGACTGCATTAAAGTACACGCCGAGCAAATGTGTACGTTTGTGAAGTAAACCTGTGGCATGCAAGCTATGGCTCGATCCCGGATTTGCATGGCTCGTGATGTGGCATGCCAAGTCCGTATAAATAGCTAGCCGTAGACGAACACATTTTCTGACCAATTTGCAGGCGGCGAGCAAAAGTGGCACATTTTTACGACCTACACCATAAACATCCATGCCAGTCGTACGAATTATCCGTCATGCTGGTTCACCACGAGTAAATCTGCCTGTTTATGGAAGAATTCGACGATTTGCGTGACGGATTTGCATAGCTTGTGGCTCCTTGGAAATTTCAACAGGTCACAAGCCACGCTGACTGCATTAAATTACACGCCGAGCAAATGTGTATGTTGTGAAGTAAACCTGTGGCATGCAAGCTATGGCTCGATCCCGGATTTGCATGGCTCGTGATGTGGCTTGCCAAGACCGTATAAATAGCTAGCCGTAGACGAACACATTTTCTGACCAATTTGCAGGCGGCGAGCAAAAGTGGCACATTTTTACGACCTACACCATAAACATCCATGCCAGTCGTACGAATTATCCGTCATGCTGGTTCACCACGAGTAAATCTGCCTGTTTATGGAAGAATTCGACGATTTGCGTGACGGATTTGCATAGCTTGTGGCTCCTTGGAAATTTCAACAGGTCACAAGCCACGCTGACTGCATTAAATTACACGCCGAGCAAATGTGTATGTTTGTGAAGTAAACCTGTGGCATGCAAGCTATGGCTCGATCCCGGATTTGCATGGCTCGTGATGTGGCTTGCCAAGACCGTATAAATAGCTAGCCGTAGACGAACACATTTTCTGATCAATTTGCAGGCGGCGAGCAAAAGTGGCACATTTTTACGACCTACACCATAAACATCCATGCCAGTCGTACGAATTATCCGTCATGCTGGTTCACCACGAGTGAATCTGCCTGTTTATGGAAGAATTCGACGATTTGCGCGACGGATTTGCATGACTTGTGGCTCTTTGGAAATTTCAACAGGTCACAAGCCACGTTGACTGCATTAAAGTACACGCCGAGCAGATGTGTACGTTTGTGAAGTAAACCTGTGGCATGCAAGCTATGGCTCGATCCCGGATTTGCATGGCTCGTGATGTGGCTTGCCAAGACCGTATGAATAGCTAGCCGTAGACGAACACATTTTCTGACCAATTTGCAGGCGTCGAGCAAAAGTGGCACATTTTTACGACCTACACCATAAATATCCATGCCAGTCGTACGAATTATCCATCATGCTGGTTCACCACGAGTAAATCTGCCTGTTTATGGAAGAATTCGACGATTTGCGCGACGGATTTGCATGACTTGTGGCTCTTTGGAAATTTCAACAGGTCACAAGCCACGCTGACTGCATTAAAGTACACGCCGAGCAAATGTGTACGTTTGTGAAGTAAACCTGTGGCATGCAAGCTATGGCTCGATCCGGATTTGCATGGCTCGTGATGTGGCTGCCAAGACCGTATAAATAGCTAGCCGTAGACGAACACATTTTCTGACCAATTTGCAGGCGGCGAGCAAAAGTGGCACATTTTACGACCTACACCATAAACATCCATGCCAGTCGTACGAATTATCCGTCATGCTGGTTCACCACGAGTAAATCTGCCTGTTTATGGAAGAATTCGACGATTTGCGTGACGGATTTGCATAGCTTGTGGCTCTTTAGAAATTTCAACAGGTCACAAGCCACGCTGACTGCATTGAAGTACACGCCGAGCCAATGTGTACGTTTGTGAAGTAAACCTGTGGCATGCAAGCTATGGCTCGATACCGGATTTGCATGGCTCGTGATGTGGCTTGCCAAGTCTGTATAAATAGCTAGCCGTAGACGAACACATTTTCTAACCAATTTGCAGGCGGCGGGCAAAAGTGACACATTTTTACGACTTTTTATACCATAAACATCCATGCCAGTCGGACGAATTATCCGTCGTGCTGGTTCACCACGAGTAAATCTGCCTGTTTATGGAATAATTTGATGATTTGCACGATGGATTTGCATGGCTTGTGGCTCTTTGGAAATTTCAAGACGTCGCAAGTCACGCTAACTGCATTAAAGTTCACGCCGAGCAAATGTGTATGTTCATTGGGTAAACCTGTGGCATGCAAGCTATGGCTTGATTCCGGATTTGAATGGCTCGTGATGTGGCTTGCCAAATCAAACTTTTGAAGGTCCTACTTCATGAGGACTGAATTTTTTCTTAACAATAACTTTACCACAATCCACTTTATATTTTTTGTACTTCTTTCAGAGCGCAATATCCTGATTTCTTTTAATTTTCATTTAAATACTATGAGGTTTCGATTTTTTTCAAAGCAGTATGTTGCCGATAAACCTCAATAAAATCAATTGAACATTCCATGCTACTCATTTCAGCTGCACTAATTAAATCGTTACAATTCACTTACAAATTTTCAAAGCCAAGCAAATGTGTACGTTTATGCGGTAAACCTGTGGCATGGCTCGTGATGTGGCGTGCCAAGTCCGTATAAATGTACGGATTTATGCGTTAATTCTGCTCGCCGCGTGCAAATCTGTCAAAAAATGTGTTTGTCTCTGCGTCGCTATGGCGTTGCAGGTGACACTATCATTCAATTGGGGTTTAGTGGTAGAGCTTTCATTGAATATTGTAGGGGGTCGAGTTGGCTATCTTCGACCCATAATGACTTTTGTACATTACTCCTCATATATTCAAGTTCCAGGATTCTGGGAGTCCTTTCGAAGTGCAAATATTCAATAAGTATTTCAGAAAATTGAAAAGTATTTCCCTAGGAGACCTTTATTTACAGAAAATCTGGTTTCTTCCGGAATTGAATGAAATGTTTGAGAAATAATTGTAGCCCACTTTTGTACGATTATACATACAGTGTGCCCAATCAAGTTGGCAGCATATAGAAACCTTTTTTATTATTTGTTTTATGAAAAAAAGTTATTTTTGATAAACAGTTCTTCATGGCCTTAAGCTCGAATGAAATAATCAGATAATTTTATTTTCAACAAATCAATCTATCATACCCCTGACAGGTTTTAATGTCAGAAAACACTGATTTCAAAGTGTCTCTCCAAAAGAAACTATTCTAACTTTTTCCATCTTTGCAGAGTGAGATTGCCTCTTGAAAATGTGTTTACCATTTCTTCCGGTCTTCCTGATGATCGTGGAAGCGTGAAATAGATTTTCGTCGACAAAAATGTATTGAATCTGTTAATATTTTCAACAAATCAATCTATCATACCCCATGACAGGTTTTAATGTCAGAAAACACTAATTTCAAAGTGTCTCTCCAAAAGAAACGATTCTAAATTTTTCCATCTTTCCAGAGTGAGATTGCCTCTTGAAAATGTGTTTACCATTTCTTCCGGTCTTCCTGATGATCGTGGAAGCGTGAAATAGATTTTCGTCGACAAAAATGTATTGAATCTGTTTATATTTTCAACAAATCAATCTATCATACCCCATGACAGGTTTTAATGTCAGAAAACACTAATTTCAAAGTGTCTCTCCAAAAGAAACGATTCTAACTTTTTCCATCTTTGCAGAGTGAGATTGCCTCTTGAAAATGTGTTTACCATTTCTTCCGGTCTTCCTGATGATCGTGGAAGCGTGAAATAGATTTTCGTCGACAAAAATGTATTGAAGACCTAGTGAATGCGATGTCTCTCCTGCGTCAATGTTACGAATGATTTCTGGTGAGTACTCTCTTTTGGAAAACATTCTTCTTTGCCTCATTCATCTTTATGAGTTCTCAATTAAGACTGGAATAGAAAATCAAATAACTACCTGAATGAAAATGCAAATTTTCAATTTCAGATTTTTTCTTTTGAGTTAGGGCCTTTTCATAATATCTATCAGATGTAGTTCAATGTCCAGCGTGGCTTTAGCCGGGGAAGTAGTTGTTTTCTGTTAGACATTCACAAGAAATAACTTCATTTTAATCGTGGATTTTTCAATTCAAAGAAAAATCTTTTTATCAATATTTGATTGAGAATGTTTCCCTTTTCAACATGAATACCCCACAAGAGGTTATCTTGACAATGGAAGATAGTGACTGAAGTTTATCTTCCAGTCGCAGATGATTCCTCATCTGATTTTATGAACATTCTGTTTATACTTTCAACAAATCAATGTATACGAGGTTTGTTGAAAAACGTAAATTTTGCTCAGGAGTAAAGAACCTTTATTTCTACAATATCGATAATCTTTATTGAGAATAGTTGATCCCAATTGAAAACTACGGCAGATATCCAATATACTATCTATCTACATCTGCCATGGAAACCAGATTTTGTTATTTTTACTAACTCTTCTCTGTATTAGCATTGATAATTTATGTCTACAGATCGCCATTTAATCTAGGATGCCAACAAATTCTGTGTAGTATGAATTTGTCTACAGGTCGACTTTGAATCTACGATGCACTGAAAAAAAACAAATGTTTATCAATACAATAAATGTTTTATGATTTGCGAAATTAAATTGTAATTTATTTATACCCAAAATTTATTTAAAATAGTTTTTTATGGTTGATGGATAATGTTGGATATCTGACCGTAGTTTCCAATTAGGATCAAAAGATTGTCGATATTGTACAAATAAAGGTACTTTACTCTTCGAAAAATTTACATTGTTTGACAAACCTCGTATACAAATGCAAAAAATTTATATCTGATTATTTAATTTGATTTTGGGCCATGCAGAACTGTTTTAGGAGAATATTCTCATTTGAATATTGACTAGAAAGATTTTTCTTGAATTGAAAAATCCACAATAATTTTTTTTTTTTAGATAGGGTCTTTTCAGAGTATCTATCAGATGTAGTTCAATGTCCAGCGTGGCTTTAGCCGGGGAAGTAGTTGTTTTCTGTTAGACGTTCACAAAAAATAACTTCATTTTCAATTCACAGAAAAATCTTTCTAGTCAATATTAAATGAGAATGTTCCCTTTTTCAACATGAATACCCACAAGAGGTTATCTTGACGATGAAATAGGACTAAAGTTTATCGTTCAGTCGCAGATGATTCCACATTTGATTTTATGAACATCCTGTTCATATTTTCAACAAATCAATGTTTATCAGGATTAACTTTTTTTCATAAAACAAATAATAAACATAACTTAATTGGACAGTGTATATATTGTTTTGTAATGATAATAGTTGTTATTTCACCAACAAATATTTATATTACTGTTTTCTTGCCACGTTGCTGCCAATTGTTATTATCCTTATTTGCCTTTATGTTGGTTGTCAAACTGTAATAAATAATAATTGTTATTTTGCCCTTACTTTGGATGTCAATTTGTTATGATTGGGTAGAATGTAATAATTTCTATTTATATTTATGTTTTGTAAAATCATTTCTTCCACCCAATACCATAACAATTTTATTGAATATATGTAATTTTTTTATTATTTTTACTCTTTGTAATGCCCTTTCTTACCACGACTAAATTCAGTTGGAACGCCTTCACCTCAGGAGTCGGTACTGGCAACAGAGCCACTGCATGTCTTGATGTCATTCGAACTATTTCAGTTCAGTGTTTATATGTGAGATAGTAGCATATCATCGTGAAAAGTAAACCAGAAATTATCGAAAACAATTAGTTACTTTATTTAGGAAAACATATCAACCTGGCCTGCGATAGATAACTGATAACTATGAGCAATTGACAAATTTTCATAAATAATGAAAACAGTGATGGATATTGTGAATATAACCTCAATTTTTTCTGTTGAGTTGGAAGAATTCTTTTATAGTTCAATACCAAATTATATAAAGTTCTTCAGGTATACGAGTTACCTTGTAAAGTGATTGAGTTTGTGATGTGCACTAAAAGAGTTTATACCTGGAGCTAGAATGTCGCTGATGCAATACCTAGCATAATCTGAAATCCTGTTTCATCCACTCCTCTCAGGAACTCTCCATTGCAAAGGAACCATCCAAAATCCCCAAAATCAGCTTGGACAAGTTTCCATGTGGAGTCAAAAAAGGTAATCTTCTTTCATCCTTATTTATTTTGTGTCGAAATTATCCAGTGGTTGAATTGGTTTGTTATTGTTGGAAAAACTACCTTGTAATCAATGAAAATCCTGAATTTCTTTTTCTCAAATTTTGTACGTGGCTTCTTTCTAAAAAAAATTTTCAATCTCCTTTGTTTTTTATTCACCTGGATACCATTTCTGTTTTGTTATTTCATTTGAATTTTCAAAATCGCGCACTTTCTTGTCGCACTTCCTCTAATTTGGTGTTATTTGAGAAAACTTATCAACTAACATATTTTACATTTTTATGAACTAAATACAATATTTGATCATAATTATCTTTGACGTTTCTGTGTTCTTACTTTTCCACAATTTCAAATCTTTTATCTAACCATCTAACCTGATTGGCTATTTTCATCAAGGAGTTTCTTGTTCTCCCATTGGCCATTTTAATTAGATGCAATTTCATATACTGTATGTTTCAACCTTATAATTTCGTTGATCACATTCAATCCAGAATAATTTTGTAAATCTAGACTTTTTGTTGTATTTCAAACAATTATATGTTGTAATCATTTTTGAAAATGTAAGAAAATGATTGTTTTATAGTATTTGCATATATTTACCCATCGATGTTATACAGAGGCTTCATAAAAGAGAATAGAAACTCAAAAAAAATGTAAAAACAATATCTCATGAACTACTAACTATTAAATATTTATTATTTTTGTGGTTCTTTTAAGAAATTATTTCTTTTTCACCTTTAAAATATATTACTGGTCCTTCCTAACATAACAATATATATAAATCGAAAAAAAAAATCTCCACACTGCTGCATACAGACAAAAGTCCTCGGGGAAATGGAAAACAAAAACAGAAGAAGTAAATTCTTATAATGATGAGTGCATTCAATACTGCCAAGAATATGTAAAAAAAAGGTGAAGAAGTCCCCGGCAGGGACGAAACGTTATATATATATAACGGGGACGGGGACGGGGACGAGGACTTCTTTATATAAAATATATATAATTATATTTATATATATAAGAATCCTTTTCAAATTCGGGTATGCAGTCAACAAGGGGATCGAAAATAAAGTGATCTCTTTTTTCTATTTAAGCTTTCGAGTCACTTATTGTCTCTTCATCAGGAACTGAAAATGAGGTTAAAAATCCCTTTCACTTGCCGCAATTCATAAAATAACATGTCACAATAGACAACACTCTTGGTATAATCTTATATAGTTATAGTTAAATTATACCAAGAGTGTTGTCTGTTGTGACATGTTATTTTATAAATTGCGGCAAGTGAAAGGGATTTTTAACCTCACTTTCAGTTCCTGATGAAGAGACAATAAATATAGAAAAAAGAGTTCACTTTATTTTCCATCCCCTTGTTGACTGCATACCCGAATTTAAAGAGGATTCTTCTTCAACTTAGACAGTTGTCTAACCTTCACACCTTATATATATATATATATATATATATATATATATATATATATATATATATATATATTATGGACTATACTCGATACTTTTATGTGAATTATGCGAAGCTCTCGTTTTTCCTGTATTGCATGATATTTTTATGCGTTGATGGAGCAACGAGTTCATTCAAATGTGAATTTTATTGACATCAATAAACGATTTCCAATGGCTTGAAAATTAGCATTACCAATACGCTGAATACTCTGCACGTGTAATAAAAATGAGCTATCGATTTTTATGTGCGGAAATATGAAGTGAACAAAATTCTGCCGACTGGATGCTCTTTATCAGGATGTTCTATGGATCCTGATGTTCACTATATGACATCGAATACACTACTAAGAATGGACAATGCTTCGTCAACTTTGACTTCACATCATTTCATGAAAAAAAAACATGGAACCTATAGGTTCCACATGGAACCATATAATATGACAATTTGAATAACATTGGACTTTCAATGAGCGTTATTGCCAACCCAATAAAAATCGAAATTTTTATATTGTGTGTTTTGACTTCTATGTCCCCTGCAAGGTTATTTTCAACAGTCATATGATTGTGATACGTGTTTGAAAAAACGGAGAGGGCGGGGGTGGATGACCAAGCGCTAGTTTTCTTCTCAACCATCAGTCGAATAATGTTGAAATTGATTTGAAGAAACCACACAATATATTATTGAAACCTTCACTGAAATGTTGCATTTTTGGTAAATATAAATATTTAACTTGATAGGAAGGTTGCCTTTGAATAGATTAGAAGAACTGATGGATAGCTCTGCTAGAGCGGCTTCTACATCCAAATCAGCATGGTTTGAAGGCTGGTGGAAGAAGAATTGCCTTATGCACCTTTCTAGACATCGAAGGACAACCCCTCCTTTGAAGGTATCTGCTGCGGCTTGGTGGATATATATCGAAACCACCCGAAGTTGGATACATTCGATGCTGAAGAAATGACTGGCACAAAGTCGTATGTTGAAGATACCATGCATATGACCGGATACTATCTCTATTAATATGGACGAACTGCTGGTATCTTAAACAGTTTGGATATACTACAAGAGAATGCGGGTAAAATGTCATTCTCGTACAGGGAAATATGCCCAAACCAATCAAAGAGCTAGTCAAAGCTCAGTCGCAAATTTTGGGAACCGCTGTTCACCTAACCTCACTGACCTGATCAGAGCCGTAGAAAACACTGGATTGCCTGCTGCAATAAACATTCAAATAATGTGGAATTTATTGTTTGGTAAACACACTTAGGAGCACTTAACAAATCCAATTGTAAAAAAATCAGTTGACAGAATACAAAGACACAAACTGTATTAAAAATAATATTGATGGCATTGGACCTAGTGATCCAGAATGACAGTGAACAGTGTTGCCACGTAGATTCGACTACTGTTTTATGACTGGCTGGTGAATGAAAGATCTCACTCAGCAACCAATCAGAAAACAGAAGGGGCAGTGGAAGGCTGGTGATGTTGTTCCGGAGCCTTAAGCACGACCTGAAAAAAATGGATCTGTGTCGGCGATTGGTGCCCCGGTGTAGCTCAATAAAACGCCGCTTAGTTCGAAGGCACGGAACAGTTCGATGTTTAGTTGTAAGAACCAGCAAAAGACAAAGACGAGAATGTTCATATTACTTCTTGTGCACATCGCATACTGTTTTCTGATTGGTCACTTAGTAAGATCTTCCATTCATCAGCCAATCAGAAAACAGTAGTAGAATCTGACAAACGTTCATTCGTTTACAACTTTCTGATTCCTAACAAGAGGCGCGTGCGAGAATCTTGAAAACACTACCTGTCACTCCGGATCACTAGGTCACAAAGGCCATCAATATTATTGTTAATAAAATATTGATATGGCATTCATGAATCAAAATATCCTATTGCACTTTGATAAATATGAATAAGGCGAATTTTGCTTTGATGTTGAAACTAGAGCATCAAGTATGGCATAATTCCATCAGCATATTTGAAATATTTTCCAAGAAATCAAATTAGAAACATTCTTAAAAGAGAAAAAACCCTTCAAACATATTATTATATAAAACATCAATCCCCCTGCTCTTGTGCCCCCGAGATACCATTATATTTATTCAAGAATCAAAGAATACCTAGTTGGAAAGATGTTTTGATTCCGTTCAAACCATTTTTTTCATTATTTTGAATCGGTTTATTAATTTTGGGATATTTTCAAAAGCCTCGAAATAAACCGATACAAAAAAATATATGATTTTTTTCATTTATTTGAACCAATTTGGACAACTGTGATATTTTTCTTGCAATTTTTCGGCTAATTCTGCTTAAGGATTTTTTTATTTCAAAAAATGTTTCTAATTTAATAATAATAAATTGTGTCATACTTGATGCAAAGTGGCTCTAGTTTCAACATTGTATATGGCAAAATTGGTTCTGTTAATTTGTATCACATACAAAAGGTCATTTCAGTTGAGTGCTATAACTCTGAAAATTTCAAATCAATTTGTCCATCAAATTCTTGCTAATTCAATTTTAAACAGTTCTTCTCCAAACTAATACTCAAAAATTATTCATCAATCAAGGTGCTCTTGATAGAAACAACAGAATTGATATGAAGTGTTTGGCAGTTTCTCTAAAATTATGTATTAGTAGAATAAAAATACTGACTGCAGAAAAAAAATTAAATTGTACTCTTTTGCGAAGGATAAAACAACTCATCGAAAAGTTGGTAATATTTTTGCCAGCCCTCAATCAACCAACAATATTGGAAAGGCTTTTCTCAGTACTTGCCAATGCGGGGTATCACTTTTATGGTTTCATTTATTCGTCTTGCTATTATGGAATATCTTTGGAAGTCAAGATGTTCTGGTGAGTATACTGTTTCGATATTGTTTGAATTTTTGAGGTGACTCCACCCCCGGACTATCAGATCTAATATTTCTGTGGTAGGTCCCACTTGGAAAATGTCTGGATTTTTGCTCAATGTAAAATAATTATTTCTTGACATGTTCTTTTATCAATTTTTTTCCTGGAAATGCATTATTATTTCTATGTGATTCGATTTTTTCCTCAATATATCCCTAAAAAAATACACCTTTTGTGGCCTGCGGAGAAATAGGGTCACTGAATCACAGTAGGCTGAAACTTCTACGGGTTTGGCAAAAAAAAAATGTCGGCTAATCAACAGATTTCTTGTGTGCTATGCTACTTCATGGACATCATTGGGTCATTTCATTATCAAATACAAAGGACATCCCAAAAATATGATCCTTCAGCTATATTTAACACTCTTCTTTACAACATTCACAGTTATTTATATTCACATACCAGTCGAAATTTGAGTATTCAAAACCACCTCCTAAGATTTAAACACTATAACTGTAAAGCTCACATAAATGGATAATAAATTTACATTGATGTGAACTAGTATTTGCGGTAATTTTTTCAACATGAATTCTATATAATTTCTTATTCTACACTACTGAATCCCTTACCTGGAAGGCGTTTCCACCGTTGAATAAACCGAAACTGACTTCGACCTTTCCACCACGCTGTTGGATATTTCTTCATCCTGTTCCGCGGATCCCATTTGCTCGTTGTAGTCTTCCTCGTCAAGAGATAAGCCATAGCCACGCGTAGGACCCGGTATTTCTGCGAATATATGGTAGTGTCAGTTTTTATCGTCGTGATACAGAGCTGGATGCATATCTTTTAACGAACGAGGGGGAAATGTGATGAAGAAACTCTTTTCATAACTCCACACCGTTGAATTTACTATGTGAAAGTATCAGGACCGGCGCTGCAATCGGTCAATAGAAAACACGCATGTACAGTTGTGTGCATAAAAAAAGTCGTACAAGGTTTGTATGGTGTAAACCTGCCTATGATGTTCCAGATTTCATGAAAAAGTAGTACACGTACACATTTGCCAAAAATAGTTTCAATTTTGACACTACTTGTCAAAGACTTGTTAAAGTCGATAAGAAGTTTAATTAAGATTGACAAGCCTGACTCACAAAAGCCTATAACTGCTGTACGACTTCTTTATGCACACAACTGTACTTAACATTTTTACTTCACATATTTCCTGAATTCATTCCTAAATGAATCCTAGTGGAGGAATTTCTTCCACACATATTGTTTTGGCAAACAACAACGTCCACTTCGAAATCCTGTTGATGAATATCACAGAAAATCAGTTTTTGCGATTATCTTGTTTTCTACCACTAATTGTAATCACGTTGATTACAATTATCATAGAACCATATAGTACCCAACGTCCTGGGGACGTCCATCTTGAGTCAAGTTCAGGTCTGAACGACCTGGACCTTTTTAGAATGTACTGAGAACGTCAATTTCTGGACGTTCTGAGTGCATACGAATTAGTTCGTACTGGCGACGTTAGTTTCTGATCCGTGAATACCGGGTGATTCAAAAGTACTTTGACACACTCCAGGAGGTGATTCCTCACAATATTCTAATATGAATTGTCCAAATAAATATATGTCCGGAAACGATTCGTTTCCAAAATTGAAATTGAGAAGTGTTTTGAGGTGTCGAATTCGAAGCTAATGTCATTATTGCTCTTACTCGTGGGGGGCGCCACTTTTACGTTACGTTACTTTTTTGAGCGTACTTCTAGCACATTTTTCAGTAAAAAATCAATTCCTCTATCATATCTACGTAAAATCGTACAAATCGCTATAAGCAACCGTTTCCTAGATATATGGACTTGAAAATTTCAAGTTGATTATTTGATAATCGATGCGTGTTGAAGTTATTGCCATTATTTTGCATTTTTCACAAGAATGCTTAGGAAATGAGTTTGACGTTTAAGTAAGTAGTTTTGGGAATTACATATTATGTGACAGTTAAACGTTTTGTTGTTTTGTTGAAGTTTCTGTTAGTTTCAAAATACTAATTTTGAAAAAATGGATTATTTAAAAAATAATGCTGATTTAGCAGATATGCATTTCGTTTATTCGTATTCACCAGGAGCGATTTCCTAATCGAGTACTGTCTTCAGCTCCAAAATTTACCAGTCTCCACCGTCGTTTGGCAGAAACAGGTAGCTTTAAGAGGGCAGATGATATTAAACAAGTACAAGAATAATTGCTGAAGCTCTCAATTCTACTCAGTCCACAGTTTAGAGAATTATCCACGATCAACAATTTCATCCATACCATATTCAAAGGGTACAAGCTCTTTTGTCACGAGACTTTCCTCAACGCATTACTAAGTGGTTTTTGAGAAAATTGGCAGGAAATCCTCAATTTTATCACAATGCTATCACAAACTTTCATAACAACCATGTTCGGGCTCTGGAAAATCCGCACGCAGTTAGTGAAGGACATTATCAGAATCAATTTTCTGTAAATGTATGGCCGGCAAAAATTGATAATTACTTGATAGGTCCTTTCTTTCTTCCGTTCCGACTGAATGGCGCAAATTACAGAGACTTTTTAGAAAATGAATTGCCGGGACTACTTCAGAAGGTACCATTAGAAATTCGTATCCGCATGTAGTTTATGCATGATGGGGCTCCAGCCTATTTTAGCGTTGTAGCCATGGAATTATTTAACACTGTCTATCCAAATCGATGGATCGGTAGGGGTGTAGAAGAACCTAACCAGGCGTAGGCACCAAGGTCCCCAGATCTAAATCTAAATTGATTTTTCTACTGAAAAATGTGCTAGAAGTACGACCAAAAAAATAATGAATCTACAGAAAAGAGAAAGACGTGTAGGTGGCACCCCCTACGAGTAAGAGCAAAAATAACATCAGGTACGAATTCGACACCTCAAAAAACCTCTCAATACCAATTTTCGTTTAATTAAGGTAAGTTTTTCGAAAGTTATTTAAAAAAAACGAAAATAAAAATGAAATTTTAACACCCTGTATCTTGTAAAGGAAGCGTTTCCGGACATATATTCATTTGTACAAATCATATTAGAATATTGTGAGGAATCACCTCCTGAAGTTTGTCAAAGTACTTTTGAATCACCCTGTATATTAATAATATTTTCCTACCTATGATTTGAAACAATTGATTTCCTTTTAGATCCTCATTGGTATAATATCAGAATATTTTTATGTGGGTGAATGATATCGGATAGGTGAACAGATCACACATTCAAAATCTTTTGCATAAAATACACTAATCCGAAAATTCTGCAGATTTTGTATATTTATTCTGATAATATTCCAAAATATATGAGGGAATGAAGGGACATATAAAAACAACCAGATTTATAAACATTAATTGCCTAATTTGAAAGAATAGAGAATCCATTTCCGAGACGCTTTCAAAATGAATTGAATATTCCTACTGGAGTATATACACACCTGACAGTTCATTGTGTATTGTTTAGGTTTTGATTCGATTTTCTCGAATTTCAAGAGTTAAAAATTGTTGTGGAGTTCATAATCTATTATAATGATTATAGTAAGAGAGGCGGGGGCGACAGTCGGCTGTCATAATTTCTACAAATCTGATTCTTTCTTTTTTTTGTTGTGTTGATATCACAAGTGAACAAATGATAGTCCACCGCGTCGAAAGCGTTGCTATCAAAGGTCACCCACATAAGGTGTTGAAAATACAAACTTGTTTGACTCATTTCTACAAGGCTGCATTTTTTTTCTCTGTTAGTTTATTCAATGAAATTACCAGAAAATTTAGTCTACTGGAAATATGATATCGTTAAAGACTTGGGAGACTCAGTGGAATGCACTGTCTCCCGACCACAGCCGTTGCGCCGATCCGTTACAGGACGCTCTGAATTATTGCATTTACCGGCATCAATTGAAAATCTTCAAAGCAATTTTTTTCTACCAGCAGTTCATTCAACTTTTTGTTGAATAAGCGTAGTCTTCTTCCAGTACAAAGTAGCTAAAGCCGGCGTCTCACGGCGCGAGACTAGACGAGCTTCGCTTGGTGGATTGTGCTTGGAGCACAGGCTTAGGCAACCTCAAACCTGATTGGTTTCACGGCGTGTAAAATTTGACCGACTCGTCGTCTACCATTGGCTAGAGGTTGGTACACGAGCCTGGGAAGGGATGCATTGTCCAGTGCGATAGTTATCCAGTTTAGAACGGATAGCAAGGACAGCATGTGCAGCATCCTATAATCATTTTTCGGTGGGCCCAAATGACATTTCCTTCCTCTTATGAAGCTAATAATTTAATTACTGATTCTAAATTCCACTCCATGTTAATATACAATACAATAATACAATACAATATAATAATATACAATAATATACAATACAATACATTACTTTGCCGCCAACAAAGTCTCTCTCTCCGAAGTCACTGTCGACAGGCACCCTCGCATAGTCAAACCGCTCAACAAGCCATACAGTAAGAGCTTGCTAGTCAAGCCTCGCGCCATTGATGTTTGGAGAATTTACCGACAATTCATGATAACGGTCGAGCCACCCCGAGCTCAGGCTTGACAAGTCTTGATTTTACGCCAGTCGACCATTCTCACGACGCGAGACTTGACGAGCTCGGCTTGGGGATTGTCAAGACGCCGGCTCAAGGCTTTGGTAGACGTATCTGAAGTTATAGCGCGGGCACATATTGAAGCATTACTACTTTGTTATTAAGTATACAATCGAGGAGCATGTTTTTGATAATAATTGCATATAATAGTTTATATATTAATATCTAAGCTATTATTTTTGTATATCATATATATTTATTGGAAACTTGTGATCAATATAATCATAGTAATAATTATTGAATGAATGTGGTTTTTTGTAGTGGACCAACGTTTCTTGACATGTTTTGATGTCGAAAGTTTGTTTACTAATGTCCCTATTGATAAAACTCTGGAAATCGTGAAAAAAAGATTAGAAAATGACACATCACTGAAGACAAGAACATAACTGGATGTCAGTGCCATCATAGAATTACTCAAACTATGCACAGAAAAAACATATTTCCAATTCAAGAACGAATTTTATCAACAAGAGTTTGGTACGGCGATGGGTTCTCCTTTGTCGCCCATTTTAAGTAACATATTCATGGAATACTTTGAAGAATCCTTCGTTGAAACATTCCACAATGGTCCAAAAATATGGTGGAGATACGTGGATGATGTTTTCGCTATCTGGAATCGAAGTGAAGAAGAATTAAACATTTTCTTGGATAATATAAACGGTCAAGAACCGACGATCAAATTCACGTTAGAATCAGAACAAAACAACCAACTCCTCTTTTTAGATGTCATGATCCAAAAATCATCATCCCGAATGGAAACATCTGTACACACAAAAAAGACGCATACCAATCGATATCTACACTACAACTCAAACCATCATGCCAGTTTGAAAAAAGACAAAGTTAAATGTCTCTATAATCGAGCTCAAAGAGTTTGCAATTCCAACCAGAATCTACAGGGAAAAATAAACCTCATAAAATCTGTTCTCAAGGAAAATGCCTATCCGGATCAGTTTGTGGAAAAAACAATCACTGACATTGAAAACAAAAATCCATCAAACAACCAATTAACACAACCAACAGGAGTACTCCCACCACCTACACATTCCACAACCAACATAATACCTTATGTCCCTGGATTATCTGAAGAGATCGAACGAATTGGACATAGGTATGATGTGAGAACATCATTTAGAACAACGAACACACTGAGATCTATACTAACACAAACAAAACCAAAAAACGCAGAAGAAAGTACCAAAAACTGTATTCACAACATACCTTGTTCGTTTGGTGATAGTTATATAGGTGAAACGTCAAGACTATTGGATTTTCAGGTGAATATCATTCAACGTTCTGCGTGGTATTTGCCAGGAAAGTAGTTGTTTTTCACCTGAGATCTACCTTTCTCTGGTTCAATTTTATATTGAATCCTTTATGTGAAGAAAACCGTTTAAATTCGATTTTTCTATTCATTCCACTTCACATGGCACTTATCTCTCTATCTCTCAAGACTATTGGAAGTGCGCCAAAGTGAACATCAGAGTTACATCAGAAATCGACAAATAACCGGATCAGAAATTGCAGAACATATCCTCACATCCAATGGCGATCATACGATTGGATGGAATAGAACAAAAATCTTGATTAAAGAACCACATCAAGAGAGGAGAAAATTGAAAGAAACAGCCTGTATTCTTCTTCCCAATAACAACTGCTTCTCAACAAATTCTGTTGAAATGGATCATAAGTGGTTACCTCTACTCAGAGAGGAAGTGAGATATGGTAGAATGCTAATAAACTGATCTGAACAACACCCCATATATCAAATGAGCAATACGTCACTCTCAAACCTTTTTGGAAGATCTCAATTGACATCCGTCAGTTGGAAAAGCAAAAAAGACGCTGCCAGAAAAAATCCAAATTATTAAAACAATTAAAGGATATTTAGAAGATTTTGAGAACGGGGGCAGATATAGTCCCCGAAACGTCAATCAAAAACTATATAGAGAAGTATCTTTTGAATTAAAAAAAAATTGATAGGCAAATTCAGGAAACGAAAGTTATTGACTAATTGAATCATTTTTCTATAGGAAATATAATTTGGTGAACGCAATAGCTTATCGGGGTGAACTTATTAGTTTGCCCTTTCTACACTTGTATAGATTTTCCTGATTCTATTTTCATTTTTAGACTGTGGAAGGTTACTCAAAAAAAAATGTCAAGAAACAGAGTAATAATATAAGCAATTTATAATATTATACAGATGTCTCAAAGCGTTATTCCTAATTTCAAATAATTTCGAAAAAATCAGAATGACGTGAGTTATAGTCTCGAACATTTGGGTGAGTAATGCCTCAAAATTTCCACTCCATCCTTGTATTACAGCGAGACGTCGGCAGCTGTTTGTCAGTGTTATTTTTACCAGTATATGTGGAAGGTCGTATTATATCATAGCTGTATCCTATAGATTGATTACAAATTTCTAATAATTATATTACCAAGATATTGATATAAAAAATCAATATAATGATAATAAAGCTGCTCATTCATAATTTCAATATCTTTACATAATAAAAAAACAGAGCACTATAAATACGAAAGAGAAAAGACAAAATGATGAAAAGGCGAAGTGTCAGCTATAGCTGTTTTTCAACTTGACCATCAATATGAAATAATTAATATGAAAATTATGCTCCTCGATTGTATACTCAATAACAAAGTAGCAATGCTTCAATCATGTGCCCGCGCTATAACTTCAGGTTCGTCTAGCGAAGCCACCTTGTACTGAAAGTAGACGACGCTTATTCAACAAGTAGTTGAATGAACTGCTTGTAGAAAAAAAATTGCTTTGTAGATTTTCGATTGATGCAATGCAATAATTCCCAGCGGCCTGTAACAGTTCGGCGCAGCAGCTGCGGTTGGGAGATCCGTGCACTCCGTCGAGTCTACCAACGTTACACCATAATCAGATTTTCGGTACACACAATTTTTCGATCGTTTTATTGAATAAACTGATGAAGAAAAAAAAATTCAAGCTTTGTAGAAATGAGTCAAACAAGTTTGTATTTCCAACACCTTATGTGGGTGATGGCAACGCTTTCGACGCAGTAGACTTTCATTTTCCTGTATTTTCAGGTATCCTTCATTACTGTTGAAAGTTTCAGTCTTGTAGATATAAAACTTTTACATAATGGTTTTTAACATTTTACATGAATTGTTATCAATGTTGGCAACCTTTAAAGCTTGGCAGACTATAACTTTCATGAATCACATTGTATCAATAATTATTAAACTAAAAATTTGCTTTGTAGATATGGGAGCAAAATTTATGTCGTAGCCTTCCTTACTAGAAGTTAACCAGGATTTTGGAATCCGATTATAAATCAAGACTGATTTTTTATGATGTTATTTATTGTTTAATCCCCTGTGAGAGTCGAAAACAATGCGCTTCTTCTAGAAATCCCAGTGGAACATTTCAAACATAAATTGAATCTTAGGGCATCATCGTCATCATCGAAGCGAAACTCAAATATGCTCGAGTTAGAAACAATATTTGTTGAGAAGGTTCAAAATCAGTCGAAGACTGAAAGCAAATAATTTATTATTATGGAAAATGGTGATGACACTTCTGAAAAATCAAGAAACCTCTTGATTGAAAAGTATCTTATAAACGTTTCTTACTCCTCATATAACAGGTTAATTTCACTTTCAGGATCTTGATACTGGGATATCTGTAGAAGCCTGATGATGCCAACTATTGAATCTGAAAATGGTGGATACCGCCAGACTTATAATTTCATCGCTGGAATAATTTCAGTTTGACATTTTGTATTAATCTTTGGAGTCATTTAACGTTGATAATGACAGGAAGTGCCACATAGGCTTGCACACATCTACAAAATTCGATAAAATACTCTCTAACGAAATGTGGAATCTCCGCTCAGCAACGATTATTCCGCAAGTCAATTATTAAGATATCATGCAGCTATATTTCTTGCGTTCCACCACAAACCAGTAAGCATAGCGCGCGCGCCGATCTCCTACCCAAAGGTGCGAAGAAACAAGGTGAGAAAGGAAGACTGAAAGATCAGTAGCAGAACTGCGAGACTACGGGCCATCTCGAGAGACCAGCCAGCAGCCAACCAGTCGGAGCCAGCCGAAATCCACCGAAGCCGACCGACTCCTGTGCCTAGCAGAGAAGAATGAGAAACACGGTGAATACACCAGCGTGAGTGAACACAACAGAGGCACAAATCTCGATGGTAGAGACGAGAACAGCTCACCGAGTCTTGTGCATCAACCGTCGCCAAACAGAACGAGAGCAATCCCTAAGAGTTTAATCGCACCCAGATTTTTTAAAGGTAACTGGTGAACCAGGTACGTGATATTCGCGAACGTCAAAGTACTGAGATCCTATGTTTCTGCTGGAGTAGATTTGCATCCCGTAGGCGAGCTGAGTTTTCACCCTCTTCCACGTAGTTATAAAACTCCCTGTTGGCGTAGATTTGCTCCCCGGCGGTGAGCTGAATTTCCACAGTTTTATCAAGTAGTTATGAAGTTTCTATTAACATAGGTTCGCATCCCGGAAGGGAGCTGAGCTGTCGCCATCTTCCTAATTAACGTAGGATTGCATTCAAAAAGACAAGCTGAGCTTTCTGCCTTCCTAGTGTTCATAAAGTTCCCTGTTAACGTAAATTTGCATCTCGAAGGACTCTAACGTAGGTTTGCTTAAAAAAAGGACTGAGCTTTCCCGCCTTCTCAGTGTTCTAAACTCCCTGTAACACAGAGTTGCATCCCGAAGACGAGCTAGCTGAGTTTTCACAATCTTCTTAGTAGTTGTAAAGCTTTCTGTTCGCGTAGTTTTCCATCACGAAGGTGAACGGAGCTTTCACCGCTCTCTTAGTGTTTTTAAAGCTGGAAATAGACGAGTACCCAATGAAGGAAATACATGAGATATGGTTTTGGTTTTTCTTTACTTTGATGTATAATTGAGGCAGCTGACGTAGAGGCAAGCAACCAGTCAAGGTCGAGTGAAGTCTGCCCTTCTGGCTTCCAGAATCAAATTTATCATGTCCACCCCTGGAAGTTCATTTGTCTACTGAATCTGCCCGGAGCAAGTGACCTTCAAACGTCAGGTCTCGAGAATAATATGGATGCCTCCAGATACTTCATGGATATTTTGGGAACATCCAAATAACTAACATCGATAGATTTCTAGTACATCTAGTTTAGATACGTTGGGAACTTCAAACAGACGTACCAGGTACGGGAAAAACTTTCTACAGGAATTATTTTCAGACCATCCTTGAGACTGCACTCTACTACCACCCATACAAAAGGCGTATGTTGAGTCGAATATCCATTGGAAAACAAGTACTTTCCTGGCTAATGTCTCGACGAACCGATGGCTTATCGCGCAAAGCACTACTAAGTTACTTCGCAACTGTTCACTGCAAAATGGTAATCTTAACCACCTCATTTCGGGCCACCACCAGTGAACGGTTTCGGGTATTTCCCCATCAGTACAGGGTAGGCCATCCCGAATGAGACGATCAAACTTCATCCATTTCGCCGATTCCGCCAAGCAAAAGAAAAAAGATCATTAGCTAACGCCATCTCGACTTCTGATACAATATGAGTTCTCTTTCTCTCTCCCTCTCTCTCTCTCTATATGTTGATGGTTTTTGCTTCCTATTGTGAAAATCTTGCTCTTGGAAATATTGCACCCCTATGCCCCTTCTTCCGATAAATTCGTTGTCATCCGGCCTGGGTACCCGTAGAGAAAAAGAGATAGAATTTATTCACAAAAGAATTATTGAACTTCACTAAATTAAATGTATTTTTGCAAGGCACGTTATCAACGGCGGGACTAACACATTACATACATTTACTTGACTTCAAACCTCGAGGACGCTGCCTGTCCTCCACCATGGCCGGAAGTCGAAACAACACTAACGGAACGGGAGGTGAGTAGATTCTTTATATTTCTTTCGAGGGGTATTGATCAAATAGATTTTGGTATTTTGTGCATTGTTCCAGAATATGTATAACGGTGAGGGGTTGTCTACAAGTCTCACAGATTGGGTTGTTTTCTCCAAGGATCAGATATCTAGAGATCATATTTGTGTGTCCTATTCTCAAACGAGTGAGAATACCGCTTTCCCTCCTCCTATATTCTGGGAGTTCCTTCCAAGGGCCAACTTCTCCTTTTATACTTTTCAGTTTTACGTTATCGTTCTCCCATTCTTGTTGCTAAATAAGATTCATAGCGTGTTTCATCTCATTTTTCACATCTTTTATCCTGATTGAAATGTTTCTTGTGCCGCTTCGTCCGCTTGTCCATTTCCTATCATTCCAACATGTTCAAGAATCCATGCAAGAAAGCTTTTTTTACCGGTGGCATCCAAACATGTTCTGAGGTCGGTAATAGTGTTTTTATCGAAGCATTCCTTGCTGTTCTCAAGACTTTGTAGACAGCTTAATAAATCGGTGCAGAACAGGACAAGTTTTCTGTTCGAAAACTGTCAAAGAAGTAATGCTTGTTGCCATATGGCATAGAGTTCAGCAGTAAAAATCGAGGCCACACCCACAGTCCAGGATGATCTAGTTTCATTAACAACAAATGCCGATCCTACTCGTGTTCAGTTTTAGATACGTCGGTAAATATACAAATTGGCTCGTGATATCCAGATACCATATTATAGAAATGCATACAGAATATCTGTCTTTTGGTTCAACTTTTTTCGAAGGTTGTGAGATCCGTTCGAGTCCGATTCGGTTATTTTCCAAGGCGGAGTGTCTGATTAGGTGCAGAATACTGAAGGTAGTCTAAGGTGTGCTGTATCTATAACTTCTTCACACCTGGCTGTAGCTGGTCTTGTTCTCGATGGCATCGATGTGTATTTCCCAAATGTATTAGTATGAAATATAATTTTGTGGTTGGGATGTTCTGGATTACCCCATATGTTAGCTGTGTAGTTCAAAAACAATGTATTTCTCTGGGGGAATCCCTGACTCGCTGCAGAGGCTAAGGGCTTGTGTAGAGGGCTCCTGCAGATAATATTGAAAATTTTATAGATTCGTTTTGAACACGTTTAACTGTTACTTTATGATCATCATAGTCGGCGTAACAAATAATAATAGGATAATCCAACCTAGCTCTAACGTAGGTGAAGTGCGTCAGAATTTTCAATGTAGTAATATTAGTAATTATTCTACAATTTCCATAGATGAATCCATGACATCTCATGGTTTTGGAAGTAACTACAACAATGTGATTTACAAATTTTGATTTTTTGTCGAACATGACACCTAGGTCTTCAATATTATTTGTTCGTTTCAATTCATAATTTTGTATGTGATATGAAAAACTTTGTGGCTCTTGTTTCCTAGTATAGCTAACACTTTCACATTTTGAAATATTCAAATCCGATTCATTATTCTCACACTAAGTTTGTAACAAATTCAATTTATATAATAGACAATAACAAGCTAGAATACTCTCTATTTTTGAGTGAATTTCAAGATCATCTGCAAAACATCGATCATTAACATATTCACACAAATCATTGATAAAAATAAAGAACACCAGTGGACCTTAGTTTGATCCTTGTTGAACCCCCGATGTTGTAATGTATGTATTAGAATTATAGTTATTGTGGGCTACAAGTTGTATGCGCCCTAATGAGTATGATTGAAGATAGAAATAAGTTGAAAAACTAAAACCCGACTACTGAAAAATCACGCTCTGAAAATTATGGACAAGAAAATATTCCCATCTGAAATTGTTGTGTACAAACTATTCAATATGTATTTAATACATATTCATAGTGTTAGGAGGATACATACCGGTCAAAATCATAACTCTTCTTTTTGCTTCGCCGTAGTCGGGTAAAAAAATGAATCGAATTTTGATTGGGAACTTAAATTGCTAATTTGTTGAGTATTGTTATTTCTGGATTGAGTAAGTTATATCTTTCGAAAATAGTTTTTCCATGCGAATGATGGTTCATGTTCAAATCACAATTTGAAGCAAAGTAACTAGTAGCCATAGAATGTATGTAGAAATTGTTTAACGAATATTTACAAATCAATGATCAATATTCTCCTTTAAGTCATTTTGTCACTTGCTACCTTCACTCACTCGACCCTGCATTATGAATACATGACAAAAGTATAAATACACAAATTATAACTCTATAGTTCGTAAAGTGAAGTTCCACCTGAAACCATGGAATTCAAAGGTAGATGATTTTTTACACACTGATAGCTGTCCAACGATTGTTGGTATAAACCAGTCCATGGCACCAAAAGTCAAGCCTGTTACGGTTATTTATTAACCGACGAAACCAAAAAGGAGGAGGTTCTCTAGTCGACGCGTATATTAAATTTTATTTTTTTATAAAAAAAAAGTATGTATGATCACGCATAACTTTTTACTGAGACGTCCGATTCCGATAATTCTTTTCTCAGTGAATAGGGCCTATTTGAATTTGAAAGATGAAATATTCTGGTTCACTGGGGCACTGTTACATGATCAATGGACATTCATTCTCAAAGGGAAAACCCTGAAACCTTGATATAGCTATAACATAGTATCTTCGCCTGACCATACAAGACCGGTGTCAAATTTGGCAAAGAGCGGAGTTGCTGAGCAAGAACTTATCGGAATAACAGGACATGTCAACTCCAAATCTATTACGAGCTATCTACAGGTAGATGAAGAACACCATCTAGCTATCGTTGAAAAAATGCGTGGCAATGAAAATCTACAACGATGCGCGCCAGGAGGAGGTTCAAGATCAACTTCAGTTACGGAGAAGACAAATACAAATGTTTACAATATTACTTACAATAATTGTAGTATCAACCATAACAATGAATAATATGAATCTTTTTGTATTCTTGAAAATTTCTACCGAATACCATTCGTGCTTTGAAAATTAACCAAATAATTCAGAAAAAAGCTTGTTTTTTGAAAAAACTGCACTCGGTTATTTTTTTCTGTTTCAAAAAAATTCATGCTTTGAAACAACGAAAAAAATTAACTCGTGCAGTTTTGAAAAAACACGTTTTTTTCAGAATTATCGGTAATTTTTAAAGCACCTATGGTATTATCCCCGGTAACTTCACTCGAAAACCGACTCCATCCAGGTGGATCATACTGAGAAAAGGTGCAAGTAATGCAATTTATATTGTTATCAATAGAATTTTGAAAGATTTAAAATTTTTCATTGTTTCTTTATTTCTCTCCTCCGCTCTCTCACTCAATATTTCCCTCAATTCTCCTATTTTTTCCACTGTTTCTCCCTCTCATGCACTGAGAAAAAGTACAAAAACAATAAAACAATCACATAAATAACCATGACGACTGAAGTAATTTTTACTGTTACCAAATTCGCTGAAATAAATAACGTAGACTATTCTCTTACCTACGTTACATATATATAGCAATTATTCTTTCCTTTTAAGAGCTTTTAAATAAAATCTTAATTTTCATTTTTGAAATTTTCGAGTTTTTCCTTTTTGGGTATAATTAGATCATTTCTCATTCTGTTCGTTTCTCCGGGAATAATAAAAAACTCGTTCACCATCTTGGAGCCGCCATCTTAAATTCATGAATTTTGACCACCGACATAACCCTAATCTAGACTGCTGATCCCGTATGATGAGAATTCATCCAATAACAAGATATCAAAGAGCTTTTAGAGCATGCGCATTTTGTGTCTGTGACGATTCAAAATTACATAATGGCTCCTCGTTAGATGTCAATGTCTGAAATGACATTATTTGTGCTTTCTGCGCTTTGCGCAGACACGTTCATGTAAATTTCGAGTGATGGGGATATGACCTCTAGCGGTCTAGATTAAGGTTATGTCGGTGATTTTGACAGATTCAAAATGTATGATCTCGGAAACCACAACATGCCAAATTTGAATAGAATCTGAGCCGCCATATTGTTTTTTCCCTTTCAAAAATTCAATAATGCATTGTCACCGAAATTATGAACACCTGTCAAATTTCACGAATTGGACGATTAGAAGTTGCTCAAAATTCACTTGCAAGATATCACCCCAATGTACAAACAAGTCAAGTTTGAATAAAACCTTGTTATAAATAGGACCCAGGAAGACAGGTTACGGAAATATAATCGGACCCAGGGACACAAGCTATGGAAATATAATTGGACCGCTCAGGGTTAATTTCATCATGGAACAATTATTCACTTACTACCAAAGATTGCACACGACTGACGCGCGTCGTTTCATAGGAAACGTACCCTCCTTGAGCAAGAGTACTCTTACAATATCTGTCGAATGTTGTTCAATAAGGAGTTGAATATTTTCAACAATTTTAGAGTATTTTTTTTAATAATTGACGGATATATACAAGAACTAATAAATGTTCTAGCGACGGTCCTGGATGGTGTATAAGGAGGAATCAAGTTGTTTATCATAATGTCCAGATCTGGTGAGAGCGTGAGTTTCGTGGTTTATGAGAACTTATTTCAAGAGATAAGCTTGGGTAGTTGAATTAAGCAATGCAAGTAGGCGTGGGCATGACGCACTTCAATGATACTGAATATGAAATGAGGAGGGTTGGGAAAAACTCATTCTTTTTATGAGTCACAAAGAAATATTACGAAGCTTCATTGAATCTTGAGTTATTTTTCTTTTAATACTGTGGCAAACTTACGATCCTCAAATGGATTCATATTTTGAATATCCTCTTTATTTCGTGCATGCATAACAAGAAGGATATTATTATATCAATTTCCTATGGGAAGATACCATTGATATTGTGTGTTGAATCCACGTATTTATGTGATTTAGAAAAACTGTATCATAAAACTTGAAGAGCCTTTTACTCTTTCATCTATAAATCATAATAAATGGAAAAACCAACCATGTGATGATGTTTCGCCGAAAAAGAAACATAAATTCATTAGATCAACATTCAGATTTTTCTCATGAAGCCAGTATAGAGTATCTGAAATCTCACATCTTTTCAAGTAATTCCTCCCAAATAATGAAATAAGGTTAGTTATTTGATTACTATCGTTTCGGACGTCCATCGTCTTAATGTATTCAAAAGGTTTTCACGACGTTTCGAATGCTTGTATCTGCAATCGTCTTCAGGTGAATACTGATAAGTTTAGGTGCTACTTACCAATTTATATGACTGTCGGCGCAATGATGCGTGCGATTCCGCCATGTGTAGCGGTGCGTGTAATTTCGCGCGGTGTGGTGGTGCGTGAAGTTTCGCGCCTCTGCAGCCCGTCAGGCAGTGCAATCAGGGATTTCCATACGTTCTTGATCTCAACGCTTGGTTGACTGAAGGCGTTCTTGTTTTCGATGTAGGCGGCCTCTTTGAACTTTCGTTTGAACCAATGCTCCTCTCTATGTAGAAAACTTGCGTCGTCCCATAGAACTCGATGGTGCTCAGTCCAGGCGTGGTCAGCGATTCCCGATTTTGATGTTTCTCCACGTTGAGTCCATTTCTTGTGCTCATCCAATCTAACCGATAACGGTCTCTTTGTCTCTCCAATGTAGAAATCTCCGCATTGACATGGAACTTCATAAATGCAATTCTTACTGATTTCATTTTTGTTGTCAGGTTTGGTCTTGGCCAGGAAACTCCGTAAAGTACTGCCGGATTGGAAGCAGCTCTTGATGTTGAACTTGTTTCCGATCCTTCTGATCTGCTCGGAGACACCTCTGATGTACAGAAGGCAGATCACTGTGCTTTGTTGTTGCTCTTCAGATGTCTTCGTTCTGCGGAGTTGTTTCAATACTTCTTCTAGGAGTTTCTTGGGATATCCATTCCGGTGGAGGTCCTCTCTGATGTGGTTTAATTCGGCATCTAGTGACTCCGCGTCGTTGCATATGTGCGTCGCTCTCTCCACCAATGTTCTCACGATCCCTCTCTTCGTCGAACTCAGATGGTTGGAGCTGTAGCTGAGGTATTGCCCTGTATGTGTCTTCTTTCTGTAGACGGAGGTGCGAATTTCATTGCCTATTCTCTCAGCGTTCACATCGAGGAAGGGTAAGGCACTGTTGGTTTCCATCTCCATCGTGAACTTGATCGAATCCCTGATTCTGTTAATTCCTGAGAAGAAATCCTGGAGATGTTCGTCTCCGTGATTCCATACAATGGAGGTGTCATCCACGTACCTCAACCACAGCTTTGGTTTATATTCTGCCTTCCGTATAGCCAATTCCTCGAACCACTCCATGTATATGTTGGCGATGATTGGAGAAAGGGAAGATCCCATCGGGAGTCCGGCGACTTGAGAGAAGAATCGGTCCTTTTCCTGGAAATATGAGTTCTGTAGGCAGCACTGCAGTAATTCCAATATTGCGTGGGTAGGTTGACACCATCACAGATGTTGAACTTGGACCAGAAGATCGTTTCATCAGCTTCGACGTGGAGAGCCTTTACACCAATGTCCCTATAGAGGAATCTCTCAGTGTCCTCAAAAGGAAACTCGAAGAGGATGACCAGCTGCCCGAGAGGACTGCCCTTCCTACCCACGCAATATTGGAATTACTGCAGTGCTGCCTACAGAACTCATATTTCCAGGAAAAGGATCGATTCTTCTCTCAAGTCGCCGGACTCCCGATGGGATCTTCCCTTTCTCCAATCATCGCCAACATATACATGGAGTGGTTCGAGGAATTGGCTATACGGAAGGCAGAATACAAAACAAAGTTGTGGTTCAGGTACGTGGATGACACCTTCATTGTATGGAATCACGGAGACGAACATCTCCAGGAATTAACAGAATCAGGGATTCGATCAAGTTCACGATGGAGATGGAAACCAACAGTGCCTTACCCTTCCTCGATGTGAACGTTGAGAGAATAGGCAATGAAATTCGCACCTCCGTCTACAGAAAGAAGACACATACAGGGCAGTACCTCAGCTACAGCTCCAACCATTCGAGTTCGACGAAGAGAGGGATCGTGAGAACATTGGTGGAGAGAGCGACGCACATATGCAACGACGCGGAGTCACTAGATGCCGAATTAAACCACATCAGAGAGGACATCCACCGGAATGGATATCCCAAGAAACTCCTAGAAGAAGTATTTAAACAACTCCGCAGAACGAAGACATCTGAAGAGCAACAGCAAAGCACAGTGATCTGCCTTCCGTACATCAAAGGTGTCTCCGAGAAGATCAGAAGGATCGGAAAAAAGTTCAACATCAAGAGCTGCTTCCAATCCGGCAGTACTTTACGGAGTTTCCTGGCCAAGACCAAACCTGACAACAAAAATGAAATCAGTAAGAATTGCATTTATGAAGTTCCATGTGAATGCGGAGATTCCTACATTGGAGAGACAAAGAGACCGTTATCGGTAAGATTGGATGAGCACAAGAAATTGACTCAACGTGGAGAAACATCAAAATCGGGAATCGCTGACCACGCCTGGACTGAGCACCATCAAGTTCTATGGGACGACGCAAGTGTTCTACATAGAGAGGAGAATTGGTTCAAACGGAAGTTCAAAGAGGCCGCCTACATCGAAGCCAATAACGCCTTCAGTCAACCAAGCGTTGAGATCAAGAACGTATGGAAACCCCTGATTGCTGTTTCTGGCGGGCTGCAGAGGCGCGAAACTTCACGCACCACCACACCGCGCGAAATTACACGCACCGCTACACATGGCGGAATTGCACGCATCATTGCGCCGACAGTCATATAAATTGGTAAGTAGCACCTAAACTTGACAGTATTCACCTGAAGACGATTGCAGATACAAGCATTCGAAACGTCCGAAACGATAGTAATCAAGTTACCACATCGTCTACAACCTTCAAACAAAGGTTAGTTATAATAAATCATTTTTAATAAAAACGTGAGGTTTGGAGTATATCAATAAAAAATTTGAAATTGCCATGAAAACATGAAAAAAAAATTATAATTAAAAATATGACATTGCTGTTGTTTGGTGTGATCAACCTTCGATTATCGTTGTTCTTTACATTATAAAATTTATCCATTGGCAATTACTCCATTCTACCATTGAAGGTTCAGGTCTTTCAAATATCAATTATCATGAGTTACGATGATTCTTAATGGAGATTTCCATTTTACTTTCCGTTGGAGATCTCAACCCTTGATTGATTTTTGGAAAAAATCCAATTTAAAAATGAATAATTATCCACTTCAATCAACAACGAGATATTTACGACATTTGATGTAGTTTTCCCAAGAAATGTTGAGAATAATTCTCATTTCAGTTATCAAAACCTCTGAATTTAAATAAAAATTGGGTTATTCTATTTGTGATGCTCAATGTAAATAGGTGTATGACTTTATGTTGCTCATTTTGAATTGCATTATCAATATACAGGGACTTCCTCTTTTCCTCTCGGGAATGTATAGATGGAGTCAAAATATCACCAGTACTTCATATAAGTTTTGTTCCTGAAAGCCTTCGTTACCAAGTTAAGGGCCCTCAAAGTTACAAAATGAAAAATGTTTTTCTTTGATAACTTTCAAAGTGAATATTCAAAATCATCTAAATTTTAGTGATTGACTAAACAAATGAATTCCTTCGATGAGCTTCTATCCAGGAGTCAGTTGTTTTGCTACAAAGTCAGGAACGGACTACCCCCGATGGTCCACACCCCAAACTTTGAAATGACAGATAATTTTTCAATAGTTTTCAACAAAATAGGGTTACGTAGACAATTTTCTGAATAGAAGTACTCGTGTGGAAAGTCGATCGGAACAACGATTCTTAATAAAAATGCAGTTTTACTCGACGACATCAAACCCGATCGTCCACCATTATTTGAAATGAAAAATATTCACATTAGAAATACTAATGCTAACGTTAATTCAACAACATTTATAACAGGGATAATACAAAATATGCTGAATTAAAGTCGTAAACAAAAAGTACAGTACCTAGTTGAGAGTTTTATTCACAATGTAGATATTTTTTCCAATGAAATATCAAGTTATGTAGATTCGTGGTGTTTTTGAACTAACAAGCTACTCCACTATGAAATATCGAATTCAGTCCATATTTTGTATGTACGCGTGGAATGAGCACCTTTCGTGTTGTGTTATCTGAATCTCATGAAACTCAACATTTGGATGTTGCAAATTCGTATTCACAGCTTAAATGTTGGGGAGTTTCACTGACAAGTATAATTTCAAGGGAGAAAATCTTTAACCCGAAGATAAATTTAGCTGAAAAAACGCAGATCGAAAGATATAAATAATAAAAAGCAAACGAATAAACTACAAAAACGGCTGCACATGAATAGGTGAAAAATATCCGGTGAATAAATTTATGTTCCATTTCTTCCACAGATGTTGACAAAAACACCTTGTAGAAAGAAATAAAATTAGTGTGGATATGACAACTGGAATGCGATTTTGTTTTGTTGAGTGGTGCGTTGTCATTGCATTGTCAATATCCTAATAGGACAGTTTGAAGAGTTTTAATATGGCCGAACAGTTTACATTCAAAGAATATGCAGATATGCATGCATTGTTTGGACGAGCATTTGGTAATGTTGCAGAAGCCCGTCGTCTGTATGCCGAGCATTTTCCCAATCGAACTTTACCGGCAAGAGAAACGTTCGAGCGTGTAGATCGCAGCTTGAGGGAGGCAGGTAGGTATGTCTAATGGATAATTAATTAGAGCCTGTTGTTTTATTTCGATATTATTGTAGGTTCAGTTTTGCCAAAACGAGGTGGTGAGGGTGCTCCTAGGGCTGTGCGTACCGTTGTATTGGGGAAAAATATATTGGGAGCTATCGCTGATGATCCTTCAATGAGCATCAGAAACCTATCAGAACAGTTTCATACATCCAAGTCCACTATTCATGGAATAATTAGGGAACATCTGCTCCACCCATATCACATCCAGAAGCTACATGCCATGACACCTGAAGATTTTCCAGCACGACTGGAATATGCCAATTGGTTTCTGGATAAGCAAAGAGAGGATATGACTTTTATTACTCGAGTTTTATTCACTGATGGAGCAGGTTTCAGTAGAGATGGAGTAATCAACTCTCATAATCTCCACATATGGGCCGAAGAAAATCCCCATGGGATATTGCAAACCAAACACCAACGGATATCCAACGTGAATGTTTGGGCTGGTATCATAGGAAACCATCCTATAGGACCATTCGTTCTACATGACCGATTGAATAGAGAACGTTATTTGGAGTTCATTCAGAACGATTTGAATTGACTTTTGGAACATGTTCCATTGCAAACCCGAAGAGATTTGTGGTTCATGCATGATGGCACTCCTCCCGATTTTAGTTTGATTATTCGGGTCCATCTGAACTAGATTTCCCCCAATAGATGGATTGGTAGAAGTGGGCCATATTCATGACCACCGCGGTCTCCGGATTTGAATCCATTGGATTTCTTTCTGTGGGGGCATCTGAAAAGCCTTGTTTTCGCTACACCTATTCACACCAGAGATGCCTTGTTGAATAGAATTACATTACATTGTGAAGCCATACGAAACGACCCTGGCATGCTATTTCAAGTGCAGAGAGGGTGTTTGCGCCGACTAAGAAAATGTATTGAGAGAGACGGGGGTCATATCGAGCAGTTTTTGTAGCGGAGTTTGCATTTCTGTTCGTCTTGAGGCTTGCGATTGATTATTTACACCATGAGTTTTGTAAGGTAAACGTGTTTGCATGATAAAAATCCGTTATGAACATTGTACCTATCATTTCTATTTTCATTACAAATTATTCTTTTCGAATAATGGAAGACATCTCAGGTTGGATGTCGGCGAACAAAAATGCATATTTATCAAAAATTGTTGCTCCGATCGATTTTCCACACGAGTACTTTTATCCAGGAAATTGTCCATGTAACCTTGTTTTGTTGAGACATATTGACAAATCCCAGTCATTTCAAAGTTTTGGAGTGTGGACCATCGGGGGTAGTCCGTTCCTGACTTTGTAGCAAAACAACTGACTCTTGCATGAAAGCTCATCGAAGGAATTCATTTGTTTAGTCAATCACCAAAATTTAGATGATTTTGAATATTCACTTTGAAAGTTATCAAAGAAAAAGATTTTTCATTTAGTAACTTTGAGGGCCCGTAACTTGGTAACGAAGGCTTTCAGGAACAAAAGTTATATGAAGTACTGGTGATATTTTGACCCCATCTATACATTTTCGAAAAAAAAAGAGGAAGTCCAGGGACACCCTGTATACTATTGAAATTCAATATGACAATATGAATATTTTTTTGTATTGCTTTATTATCTGAAAGAACATATGTTAATCATTAGGAAGATCTACACTACCCCGTAGAATAGAAAAAATCAAACATTTATAGTTGAAGATTGAAATGAAATTATTTTCAATTGTTCCATTTTTCACATCTTGGATACAAATTGTTTTTTTAAATAATTTCAACAAAATTGTTGGGATACAAATATGAAAAAACTTAATTCCCTAATTTTTTTATAAACACGAGTTGCAGCGGCGGAAACGTTCGAAAACCTCGTCCAACTGCTCGTTTTTCTAATTTAAAAAAATTATTCGTAGCTATTCATTATATGATTATAATTTGGTAACTTCGAATTCGAGGAACCCTGGGTGCGTTATATCGAAAATTGTATACCAGTCATCTTCAACCAATCAGATGCTTTATTTCGACATTGGTACTCTGGTAACCAGCAAATTTTCTGAAAATTTTTCATCCACATTAGCATGTAGACGTAAAATTAATAAGTGGAAATTTCCCGGCACATGACAGCTATCATATAATTAGACAATAATAATATTGAAATAATATCCACTTTCATTTTCAGTCAACCTAGCAAGAAAATTGTATGAAAACAATCAATTTTATATAAACATTTATCTGATATTATAAACCAAAAAAATATCTCCCGCAATACGAACATCCACTTTAATTTTTAGTCAATATTGACATTTCCCTGAAACCTAGTAAGAAAATTGTATGAAATCGATTAAATTTACAAATATTTTATCTGATATTATATATTTTATTTCACTAGGGAACAGGCAAAATCAGAAAAAAATCTCCCCCGAAACTCCCTTACACACAGCCTTCTATTTATTTGTGAATGACGTCAAAATAAATATTTACTCAATGTTTTCTATTCAAATATAATTCCGGTATAAAATGTTCTTACCGAATCTCCCACGTGCTTGAATTAATTGCGGGAAATTTGTCTCGTACATTGATTTTTGAAGAAAATTATGTGCCCAAAAAATTTCCGGCAATAATTCATGCTCTAGGGAGATTATAAGTATATCAATTCAGTGGGATACAAAAATGTAACGAAAATGGGTGGTTGCCGTTTAAGGAAACAGAACTCGATGGTGTATCTTATTCTGATACAGCCTGTATATAAAAAGAAGTATTTTAAATATGTGTCTCAATGTCGTCCTATCGTTTGAAAAAAAAACAAGTCGATAGATTAGATAGAAAAAGAATATGGAGCTTGCACGTACCCCTGTGTCACCCTGTATGCAATGGTGAAATTCGCATTTCTTATTCGATATATTTGCTTTACAAAGCTCCAAAAAAATAGCATGCTGACGTAAGAGTTTTATGAATTCTTCATTATCTCCATACGTGACGAACCAACCCATTCCGTGAAATAAATTGCAGCGAAAACAACAGGGGCTATAATCTTTTTCTTTTATTGGCGCATAAAAACTCGCCAGGCCATTTACGGACCATCTTAAAAGAAACTTTCAGGGTACTAGAACGACTTGGAATAGGGGGGGAGGGGTATGTTGAAACTCACCGTAGAGACGGATATTACTCTCGACCTCTCCCAGAGAATTTTTGGCTATGCATCGATATGAACCAGCGTCTTCTCTTTGCAAATGTCGCACGATGACGGTCATTTTGACGTGGAAGGCGGATTTGCTTGACAGCTGTACATCGAATTTGGAGCTTGAGATGACCATTTCACCTGAAAAAAAAAAGAGGGGGGATCAGTCACAGAAATTTTTTAGAATATTTTCAAAATTCATATAGTTCAGCGAAATTTTTTAGATTGTACAAAAATAATCCCAAGAAATCGATATCCAATAACAAATGGAGAAGGTTACAACACGGGGCTTGAGGCTCAGTGTCACGAGCGTCGGTCTTGTGTCAACTGTTTCCACCTGGCGCGGGTTCGATTCCCGCAGCTGGTGAAAAATTTTTTCAAGGTCCCAAGAGTGGTTTCGGATCCCACTATAAAAGGTGAGGTCCCCGTGATCTTAACTCGTACAAGTTTTCATTAACTTCTGAGGGTTGGTCAAACAACTAAGAAAGCGGTTAAAAAACAATTTGTACATTGTATACCTAGCAGGAAAAGCTGTACATTCCCGGGCGAACGTAAAGGTGCAAGCAGAGATTGGCAACCCGGAGTCCGGAAATGTGGCTTTTCCTACGAGGTATACATAATATTTTTCCCAAAAACCGAAAATTATTCAAATGACATAAATTAACACCATCAACTCATGAAAATTTTGAAATGAGTAATATTAATTTTATTCGAGGGTAATATCATATGTGCTAGGGGTTTAATCAACAGTAAAAACACAAGAGCTTTTTTTTTATCGGATAAATTTCTTTTTGTAACGAAATAATTTTGCCAATCAGTAATTTTACGAGAAACACTGACATGACAAAATTGCGAGACCAAAGGTCGAGTGTCAAATGTCAGTTTTTCGAGCAAAATTACTGATGGAAAAATTTTGAGTTAAAAAGAAATTTATCCTTAAAAGAAAAGCTGGAGTGTTTTTTTGGAAGATGAATTAACGACCGAATATATGAATGAACAACTACAATAATTATCTTTACTGATACAATCAAATTATTTAAATGAACAGTTATTAAATACACAATTGTTATGAATTGTTTGGTTTGGTGTACTGATTTCAAAATTTTCTTCTATTGTATTCACACATGTAGAATATTCATTTTGATTTTTCTCACTCAAGGCTCGTAAGGAACTAATAAGATTTTCGTGATGTTCAGGATCAATTTGGAGGTAGGGTTTAATAGAAGATGATGATGAGTGTCCCGTTATCTTTATAAGTTGTTGGTCACTTACTCCTGCTTTGGCTAACTGGGAAACTCTACTAGCACGGTTCGAATGATTGGTCATTTTATTATTTGTAATGTCGAGTCCAATTTTAGTTGCAGAATATTTGGTCCGAGTAGAAATCGTATTATTAATACCCAGTGGAACATTTTTGTACCAACCTTTAGAATTTTTGTTTTTCCAAAAAGGATTTGGAGTTAAAAAAAGTCGTTCAGATGTTATGTATTCATTTCATTTTTGTAACAGTAATTTCAACAATGCAACGGGACAAATACCTTCATCCATTTCATTTTTTGTTATCCATATGCTGTCTGCCAATTTTTTCGACCCACCCTGTGTCGTCTTTGAAAATATTGTATTGTATTCAAATCTTCTTGTTGAAGTTCCATCTTGATTTTTTTTTTCAAAATGGTAAATTTTACAGTTTGCAGCTTCTTCCCCCCTGCAAGCTAATTCATAAGAAGCTATATGGAAGAATCTTTTTTGTAATCCCTCCACAATTTTGCCATTTTTACTACATCTTTCTTGTTCAATGCTACAGAACTTACTTTTCTTTTCTCTGGAATAACTTGTAATTTTTTCAGTTTACTATTTCTTGCATCACGAGCTTCTTTAAAAGTTATGTCGGCAAAAGGATCAAATTTAATATTGTATTCATTGAAATATTTTTCTTGAATCATCTTCGCAGTTGAATTCCAAATTAAATTAACTGCATATTCTTTATAACTTCCCCATTCCTCTTTTTCATATTATAGGCCCAATCCTTTAATATATCTGCTACTTTTTGTAACGGAGTTATTTTCGACATTTCGTAATCCCGTATTTGACAAAACTCCATAAATTGTCTCCATATTGACGCTTTAGTATTTTTTTGTGGATTGTGGGATTGCTTTTTCTATATTTTTTGTTATTTGTTGAGTCGAAACTTCCCCAAAACGACTCATGTTGTAATGTTTCAGTATCAATTATCAACAATACTTAAATAACTGACAGGGCAGACATTAAAGTGACGTGAGCATTTTGTTTGAAAATTTTACTGATTGTGATTTTTCTTATCATGTGATCAAACCACGAAATCGAAGCTTGAGTGGTTTAATCTTTGATAATAAGACCGCAAATTGCACGAGTTGAATTTCCTAGAGGCAAAATGGGTGAGGGAAAATCCTCTAGCACGAATAATATTTGATGAGAATATTTCCCGAATCATATTTGAAACTGGATAAAATTACCAGAAATTATGTTATATATGAATTTTCAATGGTGTAAATTACAACAATTCTTCTCGTTCGAAAATTGGAACCGTGCTTCGTTTAACAGATTCATTCATTTACAATGAATATTCACCGCTCGTGAACTCGCCCAAAAACCTAAAATATACAGGGTGAGTCAGAATAAGAACGACAAAATCCGACTACAGATTCCTCACCTCATTTCGAGGTGAAAAGTTGCTATGAAGGTATGTCCTAAAATGCATATCCTCTGAGATACAGGCTGTCAAAAGTACGAAAAAAATTTAGATTTAATTTGTTCCCTCCAAAATTCCTGAAGGAAAATATTTGAAACTTGGTACACCAATCAAGGTTTATCAACGTGCTTATTTAAAGTTATAATTTTTTATTTTCGTAAACCAGTGGCGTATGTGGTCATATATTCCTCCATATTTTCTTGGGATAAGTGAATGGACAAATGAGCGTCTGACATCAGTTCGGCTCATCGATACTCAACCTTGAAGTCAGAATATTCCATGTGCCTGAAAGTGGAGGTTTCTGAGATAATTGAGAAAAACTATGTCCTTAGTAGAGACATAATTTCCTATGTGCAATAATCGCATCATGCTAATTTCACATCGGAATATGTGTCAACCTCCTGAAAATTCCTCAATGTTGGGAGAATCGGAAGCATAGTACAGGTGAGTCAGAATGAGACCGATAACTCCATGTTTCCATTCATCATATTATTTGATCTAATCGATGTCGCGGATTCACTGATATGTTACCATACATTCTTGCATATGATTGTTTTGACAGATCAACTGACAAACAAACCCAACCTCAAATTCATATTACTCCACTTAGATAAGAGTTGATGTTTGAAATGATTTTTGCGAAGGTAAATATGAAGGTAACGTACACATGCTGTCTGAATATAGGTAAAAAACTTTTCTTTCGTGTTTTTGCCTCCTGAACACGATTCCTGAGAAAAATGCGGTGGTCTCATACCGTTTCCGAGTTAGATCACTTTCAATTTTTTTTAACCTCATTTTCAAGCACAGTTTTTTCGCACAGAAGTCACCCAAAATGCCTCCTTCTTTTTACCAGCATAAACCATACACCCTAAATCACTTATTTTCGTCAGAAATTCGTACGAAATAATGTAATTCTTATCGAAAAAATATTCCTTCTTATACAGTTCCGAATAAACAAACTTGACGCATGTGACAGATGAAATTTAGTACTTTCCCTTATTTCTCATGTCGGTAATAAATGAATCACCGCCAACTTTTCGAATTCAAATATGAGTAATAGTTTCCTCTTCATTTATGTTTGCAAAGCCATTTCTGATTGAATTATCTTGGAAAATATTATCCAATCAACATGTTTTTGATGAAGAAAAACAATTATTGTGTATTAATATCTACTGAAATGATTTCTTTCGACTCGCGATAACTGGTTGCAAGGTCGAGCCTTTCATGACAGTTTGTGGTAGGCTGTTCAGTACACCACTGATCAACGCATAAAACATACACGAAATTTGGAACTAAAAAGAAACATAGCCTTTTTTCATTGTTCCTGGTGAAAACACACTGATATATCGATACTCACATTAGACATAATTGACAGTAACCCAAAACAATTTGTATTATTGTCAAGTCATCTGTGATCTTTCAGTCAGTAGACATCGTTCCAGAATGGATTATTCATTTGAAGAATTTACATATATGCATTTCGTTAATGGTGAAACTGGGCCAGAGCTGCTGCTGAATTATATCAACATAGATATACAAACAGACATCATCAACATTTCACTACTTCTATTGCTGTGCATCGACATTGAAGGAAACGAACTAATCGATTTCCTGTTTTTCGAAAACCTTCGATTTATTGGGCTTGAAACCTTCGTTCAGCCTTTTTAGATATGCCGTTAGTTTGAAATGTTTGCTTATATCGATGTCTTTTTCCATTTTTATACTAAGTTTAATCATTGAGTACTTCGACCACAAGGTTGACGGACAAAGTTTTCTTGATAAGTGGTGAAAGTGTACTAGATAGCTCTTCTTTCAGTGATAGTGTATTTTTATCCTGACACCACAACTCTGGAACTAACTGGCTACTTCTCGAATCGGCAGCCTCCAAGATCCCTGATGAAATGTCGTTTAATGAATCTTCCTGAATTGTTCCTTTTCTATATCATATTGAAGATTAAATTTGAATATAACTTTAGGGTACCGCAATTCTGCTTTCTTAAAGTTAACATCCCTACTTTTTAGCCGATTCTTTTAACGAGTTATACGAAAAGTTAAGAATATAGAAGTCCACTAAATCTTACAGAAATTTTCACAATATCTTTGGACCAATATGATTCGAACGATCAAACAGAAATTTGCAGAAACACACGCATATACCTTCTTGAGCTCAGTTTATTTGGACATTTTGTTTCAATGACACATCATAGTATCATAGCAATAGAAGTCAACTACAATGGTTCCACCGAAAAAAGAAAATGTGTAAGAACTTCAGTACCACCGTTTTGTGGACAGTCAAGGAGTCTCACATACAGTGACGTGATATGGGAAGAAAATATGCATATTCGTTTGAATAATTCTGAGAATTTTGAAATCGTCCGGAAAAGTACTTTTTCTACAACCCTTCACGGAAAGTCGTCATTTTGTAATAGAATACCTTCAGCGAAAACGTGATTTCCGTCGCAAGTGAGAGAAATTCTCATAACGTTAACTTTCGTTTCTAGTGACGAAAGTTAAATTTATATTTTAATCATTTCCCGCCCTCGCTATAATGTTTTGATGACTTTATTTATTATAAACAAAGACATGAATATTTCTATAATTAGATACATTTTTTTACTTTTGTCAATTGAAAAGCAAAACAGAATCGTAAAAATACCGTGAGATTTGAAAACAATTTATATCTAGTTGCCTGGTTTCATTAGTTTGACGGTCCTCGTTTATTGGTTAGACTTGTCAGTTTGAAATGAAAGCATTATTAGTTTTTCATCTTACCATGATTTCTGATTCGGAAAGTGATTTAGATTTTCCAAAAACACCACCAGAAATAGCAAATCAATCTGAGGAAACCTCCTTGGATTTATTACCAGTAAAATCTAAAAAGAGATATAAAGAATACAGGCAAAATTCATGGATTGGAGAGTTGATAATCACGTTGATTCCTTTTCAGAAACTGTGCTGCTTGCGTATTTTGGATGGTTGTCAAAAAAATTAAGTCATCGACGCTCTGGTCTATGTATTCGATGTTGAGAACCACTTTATCGATTAAAAATAATATCGAATCAGTAAACATCCCAGTTACGTTATTTTTAAAACGAAAATCTGATGGTTTGAAGTCAAAAGTCTAAAAATTTTCTTCCGATGAGATACACACTTTCCTAAAGAATTACCCGACTCCAGATACTTAATGACTAAGGTAGGTTAATTACTTTATTATTGCGACAAACTCTCAATGATATTGATATTAACGTTTGTAGGTAGACTCAGTTTTGCGAATTTCGGGGGCTTGTCGTTGCTACGAATTAAAAGGTTTGACAGTAAATGATGTAAAAGATACCAGCAGTATACTCTTAGTTACAATACGTAATATAAAAACAAAAGTACCGCGTTCCTTCCATATTTCTGGGTTTTTCTACGAGATTTCTAAATATATATGAACCTCCGTCCACTAGATATGGACAAAATAAATTCAAGATTCCTTATTACTACCAGAACGGAAAGTGTTCTAGACAGGTTGTGAGAATGAATGCATTTCCTATGCAAATAGCTCAATATTTAAACTTGCCTGATCCCCAAAAATATACTGACATTGTTTGCGTAGAACTTCCGCAACGCTATAAGTGGATGCAGGAGGTGATTTACTTCAATTAAGAAAGCATGGAGGCTGAAAATCTAGTAACATTGCGGAGGGATATGTTGATCAATCAGTTAGCAGAGAAAATAAAATACAAACCAAAATGTTACAATCCATACAAAATAAAACGCTATCCGATTACGGCGCATCTTCATCTGGAGTGACATCAGTTAACAACATAACAGATGTGGCATCGTCTACCTCAATACATAAAAAATCTTGATTGTAATACTCATATAATTTAGAATAATTGCTCGAATGTAACAATTAACCAATATTCAAATCATAAGTAATGTTTGAAGAAATTCTGTAATTTTCAATTTAAAATAAAATATTTGTTCATCGTTCTTTTTTTGGCGTATTATTATGATATAAACAGGGTTGTAGAAAAAGTATAGTGTTTCACTCGTCGAAATTTTTGTTTGAAGCTCGTGAACATTACTTTTCTCCCGTTTAAAAAAATGTTACTTTCGTCACTCGTAAAACAATATACTATTACCGCACTAGAGCGGAAAAGTACTTCTTTCCACACGACAAATCATTAAAAAAGTGCACTTTTCCACATACTCGTAGGAAAATGTATTTTATAATTGTTAAAATTCTTAAAAATAAATTGTTTTCGAAAAAAATTGTTCTCAATAATTTTTTTAGTTTACATATAACTGTAAGGAAATAATGTTGCAATACAAAAATACATATTACTTAATAGTTATTTTTCGTTGTCTGGCAACGATGTAGTGCAAGGAAATATTGACCTTCTCTCCCAAATTTTTTATCAAAATGGCAAAATTTCTAATCGGTTCTCGGAAAATTGAAGCATTATTGAATTTTCCTTCCAGTTTTCCCACTCCAAAGAAATGTAGATTTAAATTCAGCACAGTGTTACATCGCGATTACAAAATGTTTTGTAATTAGTATTAATAGCGAGATTCGGATTTGAGTACCAAATTCATCAATCATGTTCGGGAAAGACGGTCGGGCGGAACATCCACTTCATTTTGATTATCAGCTAACTACCACCGCTCCTTTTTCCGATAGTAAAAGAGCTCTTTCAATCAATCAGAACGATTGCACTATGAATTTGTTTCGGATACGGATTCCTGCACACGACTGAAAGAAAGAAACATTTTTCTGATATACGAGAGTTGTCTCGATTTTTGTTAGTGTTTCATCTAAACTGGTAATGAATGTCCAACCATCGGAACCATCAACCCACGTTGGTGTTTTTTGGACCCTAAATCAGCTCCAGTGGATTCGGCTATTGTAACCTTTTGCGTTTTCATGCTGATTCAGTCTGGCTTCGTGTTTATTTTTTCTTATTTATATTTCTGACCATAATCAGGTCGAAATCAATATCACTTTCAGTATATACCAAGTGTTGATGAGTATATTATGAAACACACACTGATGTTATGATTTTGCTATAAGCCAACGTTTTTATTCTTCATTTTCGTAAACTAGTTTTATGACATTTCTGTCATTAAACAAACTCTTATCTCTATCTGCCATGTACCAGGAACGAATGAATAATAATACAACTATGATCGATTTAGGGCTGATTCTTAACACTTCTCTCCTTCCTTGTTGTATAGGCCTCAAGATTCTGGATGCCAATGATGATAAAATATAAGGTTGCGCGCGTGCCGAGAGATTAGTTATTCAATAATTCGGTTGAAGCGGGTTCAGGATGAATAATTATTTTGAAAGCAGAAAGCATTGTTGTGTTGAGTTCTGTAATTTTGTCCATGTATTTTATGTGAGGTAAATTTGAAACTTCCTCAAAATCCTTAATATCTTCAAAATGCTCTCTACAACTTGGAAATAATGAAAAATTATTATTTTTTCTAATGAAGACTTGAAAAGCTTAATTTTTTTCTTGTAGCTCCAAATTCAATTCGTTAAGGTGAGATGACAGTTCTGTTAAAAATGCAAGTTCTGCTGAAAGTTGTGCATCTTTCATTTGATTTTCCAGTTCCGTAGTGTTGACTTCATTTTTAAGGAGAATAGGAATCTCCATGCGTAGAGCAAAGAATCGTGGCAAACAGTTTCCGGCGCTTAACCAACGAATATCGGTGTGAAGTAACAAGTCTCCATATGTAGCATTTACTTCGGCCAAAAAATTACGGAACTTTCTGCGAGTCAAAGCACGATTGCCCCCTCTAATAATATCAGTTATTTCAACAACCACTTTCGTGACATTCATTTGACGTGAGGATTCTCCACATTGGGCCTCTTGGTGAATACCATAGTTCATCACAGGACAGTTGACAATTGTTTTGTTTCGAGAGTCCTACAAATCCAATTTCAGTTCCTACCATAGCCCTTGCTCCATCAGTGATAATATTTATGGAATCCCCCGTAGTCTGACACCACCCTATTTGCAATTTCAAAAATATCAATACCCTTGGTTGTACCATGGAGAGGAATAAGATCAAGCATCTCCTCTGCTACACTGAAGTCGTTTTGAATAGTTCGGATAAAAATTACAAACTGGGTAATGTCGGACAGATCAGTGCTTCAATCCAGGTATAGCAAAAAATATTTATATTTTTCATGCAGTTTCTTGAATATATATATATATAATATATATATATATATATATATATATATATATAAATATATATATATATATATATATATATATATATATATATATATATATATATATATATATATATATATATATATATATATATATATATATATAGAAGGTGTGAAGGTTAGACGACTGTCTAAATTCGGGTATGCAGTCAACAAGGGTATGGAAATTAAAGTGAACTCTTTTTTCTATCCAAGCTCTCGAGTCATTTATTGTCTCTTCATCAGGAACTCTACAATGTATTAAAATTGAACATTATCAGATTTGAAAACCAAATAGGCATGTGTGTACTTACGAAAGTGAGGTAAACCCCTTTCACTTGCAGCAATTTATAAAATAACATGTCACAACAGACAACACTTTTGGTATAGTCATATATAGTTAAAACTTTGATCGAAATTGATCATGATTACTTGAACATAAGTGTGAAAACATTTTAAAATTCCAAATGGGCTCTTATGGAGGTCATGTTGGATTCAAGAAGAAGTGGTGACAGATGACTGACAGTTGAAGTATAAATGAAGTTGACAATTGACAAGTATGAAAAATATATATTAGACCTGTTGCCAACATACAATGAGGTGAAAAATAATACCATCAACCCATCAAGGGTACCAACTTAATGTTAATTGAAACGATTTTGGTATGTCTCATAAGGAGAATGACATAGAAAATATGAGTTTTTTAGAAAAAGTGAAAAATTCAATACCAACCATTCCAGGGGACCAACTTATGTTTAATGAATTGAATTGTGGTCTGTCTCATAAGGAGAACGACTGAGTGAATATGAAAAGATTATGCTGAGATTATCAATGTCCATTCTCGAATTCATTGAATTGGGTTCTTTGAAAATATGTGTCATTTCGAGGAAAGTTCTCTTTTTTAAATTAGATTCATGTTCCAAGATATTCACATTATCATAATCTGGGTTATGGTTCGAAGCCATGGTGTGATGAGCTAATAAACAAGTTTTATTTAAATTTATAATATCGCTGTTATGGGAGGTGATTCGGTCTTTCAATTTCCTTTTGGTTTGGCCAATGTACTTCTTTTCACATTGAGAACAAGGGATACAATAAACCAAGTTCGAGTTGTCTAATAGAGGATCTTCGTCTTTTACTTCTGAGAAAATATTGTTCAACACGATTTGGTTTTTGTAAGCGATTTTGATGTTAGGAATTTCGGAAAATAATTTGTTGAATTTATAATTTAAAAATTCTATATGTGGCAAAGTAAGGTAAAAAGTTGGTTCCAAAATGTTATTATTAGAATTAATTATATTATTATTATTATTTATTATATATATATATATATATATATAAATATATATATATATATATATATATATATATATATCAATTAATATGGTCCATCCGTCTTTCAATTGTTTGAAGCGACACTGAGAACTGTTTCGAATTTTTCGGCAATTTTTGTTTCATTGAATGGTTTTGCCATTTTGATTGCACAATTTTCAATAAGTACTCCATCACTGAAAGGTTTTTTCGCTTTGACAATTTCCAGCGCTACTTCGTAGCAATACTGCATTTGTAATCAATATCAGATTTTTTTGAAATGTTGTTTAAGTTTTTTTTATAATCCGATAGCCTTCGTTGACTCCCCTGTATATTACTGAAACGTTTTCTCGTGTAACGTATTGTCGTTTCATACTATATTCTTTAGGAACCGATAGTACTTGCATACAAACAATGCACTGTAGTTTATTATTGTTGTTTGTGATTGAACAGTCTGATTCTCAACGGTCATTATAAACTCGATGCTCGTTCGTTATTTTTCTTTTCTGTGAAGACATATTTCACCGAGAATTTTAATTAAAAAGCCCCCAGAATTAGGGCGTACCGCACACTAGAACAATTATTAACTAACTCTGCCCGTCCCGCTTGACTCAACCTTCTTATATACGTGCGCGTGGCTTCTGGAATATTCAATCAATCAATCATATAATTCACCATTATGTATGTCAGGTACAGAGTATGAGAGGTACAGAATATGGGTAGATATAAAATATTACAATATACTGGTAAAAGGAAAAAAAGGAAGAATAAAAACATTAACATTTATAAGCACACATAAACATATGTTTAGAAGAAGTACACAAAATATTGAATATTGAGGAACAATACAATATTTAACTCAGAATAAAATTATGAACCATGTGGTTCAAATGAGTTTGTGAGGTCAGTTAGGAATTCTTGGTGACTATAATAACATCTATCTACGAGGAAGGTTTTAATTCTACCAAGGAAAATGTTATCACTGCTTACTCGTTCGACTCAATTTGGTTACTTATTATAGCAGGTGATAGCATTGTACTGGGGAAAGTTTTGAAATTTGACATCCTGTGTTGCGGTATTGCAAAAGATATCGGTTTCGTGGTTATGCTCATATTCAGATCCAGTTTCCGCAAATAAATCCATGTTTTGCCTCGCAAAAATTATACATTCGCGAAAATACATGTTGAACATGAGCCTTATTATACGTTTCTGACCTATAAAAACTCTTGAAAAATATTTTGCTCTACCCCAAGACAAGATATTCAAACTGATATGTAAGTATACCATAGCATGATATATACTGAGTAGGCCAGGCTCATCCAGGCTGGGTTTCATCTGTCTTAGAGCATAATATGCTTTGTTTAATTGCGCACAAGTATTGTCCACTTGCTTTTCCCAATTCAAATTAGCATTTAGGTAGGTTCCTAGAAATTTAACTTCCTCTGCAATTTTTGAATCATCAATAGTGTAAGTCGCAGCTGATTTATTATTTCTGACATGAAATTTGACATGAATTGATTTTGAGGTATTTAGTATGAGCTTATTTCTGCACTGAACTGATCGATAACGTTTTGATAATTTCCGAGGAGTTCAATATTTCGGCAAGATAATGTTATGGTAGTGTCATCAGCAAACATTGTAACATGGCCTTCTATAATGTATTGCGGTAATCATTCACATACAAGAGGAACAGCAAAGGTCCTAGGACAGAGCCCTGGGGCACACCCAGTTTGACATTCCTTGTCTCAGAGGTAAGACCATTACAAGATACTACCATTTCTCTATTAGTCATGTAGGACTCAATCCAGTTTATAAAATTACATGGAATACCATAATTTGACAGGAACTAGGAATTCAGGGCACACTGTGTCGAAGGCTTTTGATAGGTCAAAGAATAATGAAAGGACATATTTGTTGCTATCAATCTCAGTGAATGAATGTCTCAGTTGGTGGTAAGGAGCTGTTTGAATAGATTTGTGTTTGCTGAATCCGTGTTGAGATTAACAAAGCAGATTAGTGTTTTCCAAGTGTTCTGAAATTCTGGCAGCAACAACTTTTTCAAAAAGTTTGGATATGGAACAGAGCAGGAAATTTGTCTGTAGTTGTCTATTTCTCTTGGTTTTCCTTTCTTGTGAACAGGGATAACAACTGCTTTTTTAGGATATCTGGAAAGTAACCTAGTGTTAGAGATTTGTTATGGATAAGTTAGTGGTTGAATAATGGTCGGGATTATTTTCTTTATTATAACAATTGATAGTTCGTCGAAGCATGCAGATTTTCTATTTATCATTTGGGATAGGGTTATTGCTATCTCATGTCCAGTAATGGGTTGAGTTTGGAAAGGTTTAGTCACATTGGAATTTTTTGTTACGGTACATTGGAGAGACAAGTTTTGTCGAGGGGGATCGAGCAAGATCGCTCCGATTTCCAGTTGATTCGCTGCAAGCTTCTATCCCTCGCCAGTGGCGTCACACGTTATTTTATTTGTATTTAATAGTTAATGTAAGAATTGTGCATATTTCGTATTTGAGGGTAATTTATACATTCAGAGGCCTGCTCCGCGGGCCGCAAAAAGTGCGGTAGCGGGCAGCATGCTGCCCGCGGGCCTCATGTTGGACAGCCCTGATATAAGGTATTGCACTCGGGGACAAACCAATAACCAAACTATGTGTTCAAATGAAAATATATTTCAATTTTTGTTCGTCCCCCCTGTAAAAAGATTCGAATTATATTTATATTATCGTATATTCAATTTATTATTTACTTGAGTAGGTACTGAACAAAAATACACTGCATGGTGCCATTCTACATTGCTGAATTTCATAGATTATCGAGCTTGTTGAAACGAAGTGTTTTCTCAGTGATAGAAAACGAATCCAGTTCCGTAACAGTTGGTGTCAGAATTGAGGATTTTTGTGACTATTCGGGCATGTCGGTGACAAATTCGAACGATTGATGGTGATTACGACAAATACCGCCTACGACATGAAGGCCATAGTGGAAATGATGAAGCAACAGTTTGCCAAGCAAGAGAGACTTATGCTGAGGGAAAAATGAATAGAAGAACGAGAGGATGAGAAACGACGGCAGAGAGGTGGCGATTCGCCGACAAAAGGGGTAGGGACACGATAAAGACAAAAACAGAAGGAAAATGAATGGTTGCAGAAAAATCTCCGGAAAATTTTGGGGGTAAAAAACAATGAAGGGACAGACAATTCGTAGACCTGAGAGAAAATTTTGAAGAAATCCGGGTCGAAATCATCAGAGTCTGGAGAACGGTAGGATCAAAAAAAGGTTAGTGGGATACGGGAAAATCCAAACGAAGGAGTTTTGGTGGCACGAGAAGGAGAGAAGGAAGAAGTGGAAAGAGAAGAACTGGGAAAGAAATAGATTCCCTGAAGATCAAATACCACTGTGACAGGGTTGTTCTTCGCACAATTCCGTGAAACTACCGACTTTTGATAAGCAATCGCTATGGTCCTTATATCGTAGGCAGTTGAAAGCTGCAGCAACAGCCAATGGATGGCATGATGACGAAAAGGCTACTGCTTTCCACCATCCCATAAAAATAACGTCGCAATTATGGAGAACTCATCGCTGCTTTGGAATTGAGATACGGCGAACAACATCGAGATAAGCTGTACCAGGCACATTTGAAATCGAGGAGTTTGAAGAAGACTTGCGAAGACTCAACCAGCTTACCTACGTGAATGCTTCTGAGGATTTCAAAGAACAGTTTGCGGTACAGACATTTATTGATTGAGAATATTGAAATAAGTACCCTGAGATCAACTGAGAACAGAATTTAAACAATATGTGCTTTTTACAATTGTTCGATTTTATCTTCATAACTAGTAGTGATTCACATGTTATCTTTTACCTGATTTAAAAAAACAAATGATACCACACAATGATGATTAGTTCGCTGTCTTCACTTAACCTCACCTTAGTAAGTTCATTTGAAATGTGTTTAAAATTGTATTTCACAATTGTATTTTCCTTCTTTCACAGATGTTTTGATGATGAAAATAAACATTTTCGAAAGTTCGAGAAAATAAGGAAGAGTTTTCTTTTTCCACCGGCCATTAAATTTGACTGCAACCTCAAGGAATATCCTTTCTACTGAGTTTATTTCAAATTCATAGTTATTTTCAACTAGTCCAGTCACGAGACTACCCTTCTTCTATATATATATATATATATATATATATATATGTTTATATATATATATATTGCAAAGGTGATTGTTTAGCGTTTGTATATGTATTTGACTATTTTTATTTAAGTGTTTAATGAAGAGTAAGGATACATAAGTGCTGTTTTTTACCATGTTATCATTTTACGAAGGGTGTTTTTATTGGGTAGGTCCAGTGATGGTGTAATATATGGAGGTGTTAACTTGTTGCCACCATTTAAGATTCATCGTACCCAGCAACCGACAAAAAGGAATTAATTCATTTTATACAAATAATATTTCTATCAATTAGTTCCTACATGGTTTGAGTGGCGTATTAGAATATATTTTCACTTGAAGATATTATCTATTATATCGAAGTAGTAGAAATAATGTCTGGTGGATATAAGCCTGTTAGATATATGATGATAAAAATCATACACTGCTCAAATGAGCATTTGGTACCGCAGGGGTCTGTATCAGGTCCACTGCTGTTTATTATCTATATAAATGATATATTTGATCATATGAACTTATCGACTGCATACTGTTTGCAGACGATGCAACTTTTTATCACTGAATATTTGAATCAAGTATGAGCTCATATCCTTCCCGCAATCAAGTAGTGGCTAACACCTAATACCCTAAAGTGAAACGAAATCTATTATTTTCCCAACAAAAAATATTGTTACTCATGAGAATTCCATTAAACTGCTTGGCAGCCATATTGATCAATCCTTGAAAGGGTCAAATCATATTGAAGCGCTGTGTAAAAAATTGTCGACACGAACTTTTCTACTAAGGCAGATCAGCTCTTACATAAGTCCTGGTGTACTACGCACAGCCGATTTCGTGATTTTTCATCCTTACCTATCATATGGTACATATCTATGGGGCAACTCCCGTTCCTCAATTCGGGTTTTCCTGATGCAGAAACGGGCAAGTACGATAGTTGCAAATGCAAATTATAAGGACTCTTGTAGCCCGTAGTTTCAAGCCTACTTATTATGACTCTTCCAGCCGTATACATCTATCAGTCTCTTGTAGAAATACATAAAAAGAATCAACAATTTCTGACTCACAGTGATATTCATTGCTATTCTAACAAAAAACGCCAACAACCTTGTTGATAAATTATATAGATTGGGAATTTCAGCTAAAAATAGCTTGGACATAAAACTTTATAATAAACTGCCAGAGGAAACCAGAAACTTCTCAATTTATAAATTCAAGAAAATAATGAATAAAGTACTTTCCTCGAATACCATATATAATCTACATGACTACTTCAGTTTACCAAACTCCCTCTTCCACACATATATTATAACTATTTGTGTTATTATATTTTCATATATATACTCTAACCTCATTGTGTTATATATTATTGCGTACATGTTTTCTTTATGTTTTATCGTATGTGTATGTAAGGGTATATGTGTTTGCATTGACTTGTATGTACATATGACTGTGCATCTTAGACATGTATTTTTCTCAATGACTTGTATTCAGCTTTTCATAATCAGTTGCACCAAATAACTCTACTCAACTCTATTTAGATGGGAATTCAAAGCAAATCAGGCAATAATGAAGACAATCCCTTAATATGACGGTTAGCTGGAGAGTTATTTTATCCCAATTTATCGGTCGAATATTTTTCATTCGAATTTATTGGTACCTTAATTTCTCTCGATATCGCTAATTTTTTTATATAAAGTTATTTCAGACATATTATCCAGTGTTCCTTAAGAACACAGGGGGTTATGGAGCTTCTTCAGTTTTTAGGGTTGTTTTTTTGAATTCCTTAGAAAAAACAGCTGATGATTCACTTTGCCAAACTCAAATCAACCGTTATAGAGATATTCATACAAAAGCTTGACAATTTTGTGGATTGATTGAATAATGAAGAATTTAATTTTTTAACAGGAAATCACTACCGGATTTCAATAGAAACAGTTCAGCAATTTTCGATGAGTTATCGCGAAAAACTCAATTTCAAATTTTTAACCAACACCTTGTGGGATATCCAAAGGGCAGTGAAATTTGAATTGATATCCCGAATATTTTGCTTCACCAATTGCTTTGAGGTCTATCGAAGGTGACAGCTAAATTTATGCCAAAATGGGTTTTTTTTTCTGTATTTTTCTGTGATTTTCTTTTGTGATACATTATTGATAGCTCTAGTTTACCTTGTAAGATAAGATGTGTAATAAACTTCATATTCGTTCATCGTTTGTTTCAATATTCTTCCTCTCGTGCAGTTATAATAATACAAAGTGTTCTGATCTTTAGGTATACTGTTGCTGCAGCAACACACATGTGTGTAGTTCAATCTCTTATTTAATATAAATTTAATTATGTGCTCAAGAGGTCTACCTACTCAGGTCATGAATAAAAAAATTTGGGAAAAAATTTTTAATTTTATATGGAAACATTAGGTGGTCCTATATACTTCTTATATTGAATGTATGAAAGAACTGGTTTCATGTTATTGATGTACGATTTACCTAATGAGTTCAGATTAACATAAAGAACAGCAGTTATTATTTATATCCTGAGTATCTCAGTTGGTGGATTTTTTGTCTGATGTATGGAATAAGGTTATCTACAAAACCATCAAAGAACTATGGATATGAGAAACGTGAATTGATTGCACTTTTTCTACATTTTTTTATGTATGACTTGAAAAAACAACCATATAATAAACATTTGACTAAGTTTGAGTATCCCGATAGAAATTCCTCCCACGAGCTCTCAACTTCCCAGCGGTTCTTACAAATATTTATTACAAAAAATAATTGGGCAAGATGTACGTATATGAAATACTTTTTTACTTTTTCGAAGTTATGAGGTTTATGGAATCAGCTGTGGAATAATCTATCTGCGACTGAAAGATAAACTGTATAAACTATATCTTTCATCGTTCAGGATAACCTGTTGGTAGGTTTTTCATGTTGAAAAAAAACATTATTCCCAATTGAAAATGGTAAGAGAGATTTATTCAAAATTAGAAAAAATCTACATAAAAAATTAAGTTACTTTTTGTAATATCTAACATTTAACCTGAAAAAATCTTATTAACATTTTCATTCGGATACTTGATTGAGAAACTTTTCATCCAATTTTGATTAGGAAAGTTTTCAATCAAATATTTGACTAAAATGCAAACATCACTATAGGAATTTTTCAGGTGAAAAGTTTTTAAATATTTGATATAAATATCTATCCTATATCAGATGAGTCAATGTCCAGCATGCCAAAGTTGCGGAAAAGTAGTTGTTTTCTGTAAGATATTAGAAAAAGTTATTTCCAATTTTCATCGTAGATTTTTCTAATTCTGAGAAAATATTTTTTCCAATTTTCAATTTTTCCTTTTTCAATATTGAGAATATCTTGTACAACTCGCAATGTTAACTCTTGAAGACCACGCCAGAAGCACTGCAAGCGACCTCATATAGACCTCAACAAAAGCAGTTGACGGGAATGTCCCAAAGAACTCGCCAAAAAGATGTATATGCAAAGTTCCCACAGAACTTGCCTGCAATGATCGCACAGCTAGCTTTCATCGAGCTCACAGAGACTTCGACTCACGCAGTAAATCATAATTTTCAAAGTACTCGCCACAAGATTTCGCAGAAAACTAGTCAGAGTGTATTGTTCGAGAATTTTCCACGTGGGATAGCGCTAAGACTTCGCCGGGTATAACCAGGCGGACATAATAGCTCTCAACAACTCCTCAGAGAAGTTACAAAAGGCGTCACAATTCCCTAAAAAGAGATCGCTGATATATCTTTGGGACCTCTTTGTGTTGCCTGGGTTGTCACAATAGGATCACGAAGCCGTCATGAAATTCATTTCCAAGGAAAGTGACGTATTCGAGTCCGCAGGGTCACCAACAGAACGAACCATCCTACTACAGCACAGGATAGATACCAGTCAAGCCCATCCAATTCGACAACCACTAAGAAGATTACCATTTGCCAAACAATAGGAGGTGGGGAAGCTTGTCGAGAAAATGACCAAAGATAGCGTTATCGAAGAATCATCGAGTCCATGGTCCGTCCCAGTGGTACTTGTTTCAAGTAGGATGAATCTACAAGATTCTGTGTGTCAGGAAACCTAATAGCGCTTCTCATAAATACGAATTGAACGACACACTGACCACATTAGCAGGTTCACAATAGTTTTCAACGCTGGACCTGAAGAGCAGATACTGTCAAGTAGGCATACACGGAGACGATGAGGAAAAAAAATGCGTTCACTACTGGTAGTGGATACTAGAGCTCGTCCAGTACTGAAACGTCACTTTGGCCTTCCCCTACCTAACAACCAATTTCTCTCAAAGATGCCCAAACCATTGTCTAACTGTGGCTATTAATAGAGATTCCATTGGCGTACCAAATTATTTGGTATAGGCGAAACACGAGACGTAGTTTTTGGCGGACGAATTTTGTGATTATGGTCTGAATTCGATTCGAAATTGGTATGTAGGGGTTTTCGAAGTCGAAAATTATGATTTTTTTGTCAAAATTCCTGAATTTAAGATGGCGGACGAGTTTTGTGATTATGGTCCGATTGGATTCAAAATTGGTATGTGGGAGTTTTCGGAGTCGAAAATTATGAAATTTTTGTCAAAATTCATAAATTCATGATGGCGGCTTCAAGATGGAGGAAAACATTGTATTATGGTCCAATTCGATTCAGAATTGGTATGTGGGGGTTTTTGGGATCGGAAATTATGAATTTTTCGTCAAAATTTATAAATTCGAGATGGCGGCACCAAGATGAAGGACCAGTTTCCTGATTATGGTCATATTTCATTCAAAATTGGTATGTGTGTGTTGTAATGAAAATTAATACTTCGACAAGTTGTCTACTTTCATGAATACTTTGTTAAAATCAAATACTTTGACAAGTTCTTACTAACCAACTAATCACTGCCTAATCAAATTAATTGGTACCTACTTTTATGAACAATTCGCGCGACAAGCTTTTTGAAACCAAATAATTCAACAAAAAATAATCAAATCATTGTCAGCGAAGACTAAAATTTATTTCATACGTTTCAGTACACGGCTTCCATAAAAGCTTGTCTTAAAAAGTTTTTTATTAGTTATTTTTTTAAATCAAAATTAAGAATAAAAATGTGACAAATAACTATTGTGGTTTTCATTTCGATTAGATTGGAGATTATGAACCTATATATGTATATTCATCTATATCTATATATATATATATATATATATATATATATATATATATATATATATACAATATATATATAAATTCATATATTCAAGATGGCGGCTCCAATATGGCGTTTTGTGATTATGGGTTCGAAAATCACGTTTTTGAAATCCATAAATTCAAGATGGCGGACGAGTTTTGCGATTATGGACCGTGGGGGTTTTTGGGGTCGGACATTATGATTTTTTTCGTTAAAATTTTAAAATTCAATACATCGATATAAAAATAGACAGATAGACCGGGACGGTACCGGAAACGTGACCGGAACGAAACAGACAGACAGATATTCCCTTCGTGTGCCATTGCAATGCATGCCGGATCCAGCTAGTTTTTTCATAAAAAATCCAAACGGTCACTCCAAGATAGGGACAAGTTTTGAGATTTATAGATTGTTTTATTGAAAAAATACGAATATACAAGAGGGCTAACTAGTTTTTTATCATGAATGACTTGAATGTTCTTCTGCCCTATGTAAAAATATGGTGATATACTTTTGCTGCAAACCATGAAAAAACTACAGATTGAAATTTTCTGCTCAGTTCTGCCAATAACAATTAAAAATTCTGACCACGATTGTTCAACATTGAATTACTGATAAAAAACTAGCTGAATAAATAATTAAAACATTTCAAATTGTTACTACCCAGCAAAGACCACGGGGAGGTACGAACAGCATTCTCTGCCACGGGGGGAGGTGTAAGGATTGTCAATACTGGTGAGGAATGTTAGTTTATAAATATTAATATATAAATAAATAAATGTGATTTTTTTATCACATATGGTACTTTCCGCAATAAGATATCACAGGCATCGGAAAATTGAATGAAAATGAATAAATAAATATGTAAAAAAATCCCAAAAGGTACTTTTCGTTATATCAGTCAACAAACAATTACAAGAAAATAATATAATATGTTCATAATTTTTTATCACAGATAGTACTCATTGTGTAGTATCAAAGTTTCAATTGAATAAATATGGTATCGAATAAAAATAAAACTTATCAAGTTATATCCATTGGAGAGAATGTCAAAATTTTTATTCTAAAAAATGCAAAATACATATTCTGATAAAACTGCACTTAAAACTCTGAAAACCCGAAATGTAGTTTTAAATATAACTGAAACAATTACCAAAGAATTTATCATTCTAAAAAATACAAAATATATATCTATTCTGAAGAAACTGTACCAAAATCTCTGAAAACTCGAAATAGAGTTTTTAAATAAAACTGAAACGATTACCAAAGATTGTATAATTCTAAAAAAATAAAACCCCAATAAACGCTGCATGACAAGACACTGGTGAAGATTTGCCGTAGCATAAGCAGCCACATCAAATCGTGTCCACTCGTGTTTTCCCCCTCTCTACCTACCAAACGGTCGTTTCAATACTAGACGTACGTTTACCATTATGCGCTTAGCCTCTGTAATGCCCCGGCGACCTTCGAAAGATTGATGGAGCTGATATTGCGTGGACTCACAAAACAAAATCAAATGGACCAGGAAATCTTTACAAGTTTAGGAGTGCAAGAATTTACTCTGCCCGATAAGTTACTACGTACACCAAATCACTTTTCACGAACGAAAAATATTCAATTAGTCCAAAAAATCACGTTTGAGAAACATTTCAAGAAATATGGGAAGAACTGAGAAATTTTCATCCATATCTTTGGAAACGGGAACGGATACAGTTCCCGAAACGTGAAGGGTATATAGAGAAGTATCGTTGAATTCAATAATTTTTTCTGGTTGGAAAAACCCAGAATACGTTAAGTTACTGACTAATTGAATATTTTTGCGATCGTTGAAAATAATTTGGTCCACTCAGTACTCAATGGGGGGAAAGTAATTCATTGCCCTCCACACTTGTGTCAAGAATCAGTATTTCTCCTCGAAAAATAAGCTTCAAACAATATATTATATCAGTTCAGCACACCCATTGTTAGGATGCATATTGCCTCTGCACTGTTCGCTCTACTTTCAACCATGTTTTATAAGCTGACCATCAAAACGTCTACAGGTAGTGTGTGAATGGTGATTTGGAGATTATCTGAGCTCCGCAACCAGCAATGTATTGGAAAGTTTTATGGGGCTTTTCCAAGCGGAAATCCTGATTGGAAATGAATAGTTAGCGAAACAGTGATCCGTAAACTTCAGCCGTAAAGTTCAACGTATGGAGTATTGAGGATTCCGTAATCTGCTGCCTGTAAATGCACTCCCTAGTCTTCTATTACGTGAACTTTTATTCATCTATCTGTAATGAAAGATCATATATGGATTTTTTTATATCTTATGTATTGGAAGTGGTATACTAGTTGGAGGTAATTGAGAGTGGGCAGGATTATACATGGGAACAATGTTGGATAAAAATCATTATTGAAAAAAAGACGATTGCTGTTGGTGTTATTTATAAACCTCATGAACAGAATACAAATGCATTTCTTGACGAATTTGAGGACAGCTTAATTGCAATAGGACCAACCGTAGACGAAATAGTTTGTATGGGTGATTTTAATTTAGATTTATTCGAGGAAGAGAATAACTGTGTAAAGAAGTTCTATTCAATACTGAATGCATTGAATCTGTGTCAATTGATAGATGTCCCTACTAGAGTCACAGCTACGTCGGCAACATTGTTGGACTATATTATTGTCCAAGAGGGGTCTGAAGCTGACAAAGGTGTTATTCATCACAACATTTCAGATCATTCCATTGTTCATTGTAAATTGAGAGTACGTGGAGAGCAACGTAAACCGAAAATGTGTACATACAGGAGCTTCAAAAATTTCGACCAAGATCTTTTTCAGGTAGATTTGTTCAATACCTCTTTTTTCAGGATATTTGACCAAGAAAGTGTTGATGAGAAAGTTTCATACTTGGTGAATTGTTTGAATAACCTATTTGATAAACATATGCCTATTACCAAGAAAGTGTTGATAGAAGGCTTTGGCAAAATTCAAGAGAACTAAATTACAAGGGCATTTGGACTTCTATAGGCAAATGCGCAATTTAACCAATCAGGCTATTAAGAGGGAAAAAAGAGCCTATTTCACCAATGAATTTAACAACACTTCGCCGAAAGAAATGTGGAAAGCTCTCAGGGCTAATAAGTTTATAAGAGAAAAGAGTAATAATATACCGGAAAATTTGAAAACCCCTCAGGAATTGAATATGTACTTTGTAGAATCAGTCCCACATACTGAACCACCAGAACATCTATTAAACTTTTATAAAGATAATACACGGATTGATGCTAATGCTAAATTTACCTTTGAAGAAATTAATGATATGTTTGTTTACAACATTATCTGTGGTATAAAAACTAATGCTAGGGGTTGTGATGGATTCAGTATCAAGCTACTAAGATTGTGTTGTCCTCATATCGTACCATATATTACTCATATTATAAATTTCTGTTTGACCGAGAATGTTTGTCCTACTATTTGGAAGAGAGCGGTTGTAAAAGTTCTGCCTAAAAAACAGAGCCCAATGGAATTCAAGGATTTGAGGGGAATAAGTATTTTGCCAGTGTTGTCGAAAATCCTTGAGCGAGCGATGGAGGTGCAAATAAAAAAGCATCTATCGAACTTTTCTTTGTTGCCATCTGTCCAATCAGGTTTTCGGAAAGGACATAGTTGCACAACAGCTCTTCTTCATATCGTGGACGATGTAATGAAAGCCACAGATGAAAGTAAATGTACGGTATTGGTTCTTCTGGATTTCAGCCGGGCCTTCGATACCATCAATCATAATTTATTGATAGATATTTTGAGCTACATAGGTTTTTCTGTCGATGCTCTGTCATTGATGACAAACTATTTGAAAGATAGACAACAGAAGGTTAGTATCGAGGAATGTGACTCAGAACTTCTATATCTCAAATCTGAGTACCCCAAGGGTCTATACTTGGCCCATTACTGTTTTCCATATATACCTCTCACTTACTTCATTCCCTTCATACCTGTCAAGTGCACTTATATGCCGACGACACCCAAATATATTATAGTTTTCCGGCTGAGATGGTAGAAAATGCTTGCGATCTTATCAATGCAGATCTGAATAGATTTGTAGACCTGGCTGAGGATCATTGTCTACTTATAAATTCCAGCAAATCAAATGTAATGATTTTCGGCCCAAAAAACATTCGTACCACAGTAAGTGATTCGGTGAATATTTGTATACAAAATGAATCGCTAGCTATTGTTAGTAAAGCAAAAAATCTTGGTATTTTGATGGATGTAGAGCTGAGATTTGAGGGGTTTATAAATAGACTCCTGCAACGTGCCTACTGTGCAATAAAAATTATTTATGGTAATCGACATTTTCTACCTTATCATGTGAAAAAAGCCTTATGTGAATCTTTAGTACTCTCAATTTTCAATTATGGAGATGTTCTTTATGGTCCATGTTTAACTTGTCAGTATAAAAATAAAATTCAAAAAGCTCAAAACTCGTGTCTCAGATTAATTTTCGGAATTCGTCGCCAACAAAGGATCTCATATAAACTACAAGAAATTGGATGGTTGAACATGGAAAAAAGGAGGGTACTTCACGCTGTTTGTCTTTTCCATAAAATAGTTATGACAAAAAAACCATCGTATCTGCATAGGAAAATTAAATATCGGACAGACATTCACAATTTGAATATAAGACTAAAAAATATGCTTGCAATACCGAAATTCAGGACAGAAATGTTCAGGCAGTCCTTTAGATACCGAATTTGTCACATGTATAATTCTGTTCCCCCCTCATTTAAACAACTGAGTCTTTTAAACTTCAAATCTAAATTTAGAGAGTATTTGTCTGAGTGATATAAGGTTATATATTTAATATCTTGCTCAAAAAAAATTCCTTTTTTTTTAATTAAAAAAAAAAAATTTTTGTTTAGGGTTGAGTGGAAGAACATTTTCTGTTTTGCCTAGCAGTGCAGAAAATGAACTTCGCCCTTTATTTCTTGATTTCTTAGTTATAAAATAATAAAGAATTATGTATTTGTTTTTCCTCAAGAAATAATAAAGTCGATATTATTATTATTATTATTATTATTATTATATTCAAACATTTTTTGAATATAGTTTCAATAAACTCAAACTCTTCCGAACCAGTAGGCACAATCCAGTTGGAACTATAACATGAAAAAAATATCAACCCACAGAGGAAATCCAAGGAAATGTTTGTGAATCATTTGAATTCATTTGGATTCTCGTTGATGTCTCGAGCACTATAGACGTACACAAATGGCTCTGCCTAGTAGTGTTTAACAAACAGTTAACACGTAAAACAACAATAACTTTCAGAAAAATTGTGCGGTCCATATCTAAACATACTTGGACAGAAACAAAAGAAATAAAAACAAAAGTGATTTGATGGTGAAAGAAATTTCTGGAAAACTGTAAATATAAATATCTGTGCTCGCAGACAGTTTTTTTTCAATAATGAATGAAACATCCCGGCAAATATTGGATGGAGAGAAAAATACCATTTCCTAACTGAAAACAGCATCAAAGCATCTGAATACATTGTTATAAATTTAAGATCTGAAACACAAAGGAAAATGGATATCTCAAAAGTAAAAACGAATTACTAGAAAAAAAGACAAAATTGAATAACATCGCGATTTTTGGATGGAACATAATCAAAAATGAACTTGAAATTGATTGTGTATGCAAAAAACTACATGATTTGCTAGATATTGAGATGACAAAAACCGATATGAACAACTTTTATCGCCTGGGAAAAAACACAGACAGCCCAATAAAAGTCGAATTAATATCACAAAAAAAGAAATGATAACAAACGGCCAAAAGTTGAGAGGAACCCAAATATACATTTCGCAGGACCTAACCAAACAACAACTGGAAGAATTCCAGATATTAAAAAGACATCTTGCGATAGAACGCAAAAAAGCAAAACTGTTCCATACGAGGAAACAGACTAGTAATTAATGATATTTTCTATAATTGACCTACTGAATCGTAAAACAAACCTTGAGAAAAAAAAACAAGCAGCGTCCCCACGACTCCATCCCTCTTATACCTAGGAAGCCCTATACAACACCAAGGAACACCTGTACGGATCCCAACTACGGAATCACTCGAGACCACACCGAATCAACACGCAGGTGCACACCCACCAATTCCTGGAGAGAACAAAAAATTATTGAAACCAAAATCATCAGGACCAAACCTAGTATTACCCAAAAAAAAAACACCAGATCCAGAACGAATTCTATAAATCGAAACGAATGATCATATTCTCCCTATATGAAAGAGTAATGATGATTATTAAACCCCCGGATGCTTTATATTAGAAGTGATGTGTTAACAGCTATTGAAAAATTAGTTCGATAAACAATCCCATTATAGGTATAAACAATTGTATAATTTTAGGGAATGAAACATGGAAGAATATCTGAGAGATTTCAAGGTGAAGAAAATAGACACGAAAATAGCAAAATATATAGATTCATGCAATTTAAAAAGAAAATTGTAGAATGATCTGGAATTCAGTTCAATGCACATCTCGATGAAGTGAAAATATTATTAGAATGACTCATCTCATATTTTCCAGATTATTGTGCTTACCAAAACTCAGAAGTTAGTAGATCCGGACATCCATAGAATAAATGGCTATAATTGAGTTTAAAACGAGGAAAACATGAACAAATGTGAAGAAATGGTAATATACATATGAGATTCTTTGTCATACAATCATTAATATTGATATTACAAAATATTATGACCCTAAACTAATTTGGTGAAAATATATTAATAACTTCCCTTTATTGGCTATATGCTTGGTGGGGAGAGTCAAATCGATCGCAGCACACGATGTAGCAGTGATGTGAAACATATCGTTACTGTAAAATTTGTTTTGATAATTCTACGTTGAATTCGTAGTCTTATCTTTTCGCTGCTTATGAGTTCAAGAAAGAAATGGGTCTCAATACTTGTATTATGAACTGGACAAATAGTTTGTGTAAATTTTACACTTTTTCAAAATCGGCCTGGAAAGTGGAGCAAAAAAGAAATGGGTAGCTGTTCTAAAAAGTAAGTGACACAAATTACGATTTAACTTAATTTTATTTTTAACCGAAGAATAAAAAAGAGGAGGTTCTCTAGTTATCGCGTATATTTCCTTAACTTTCCACTCTAACACAGCACGAAACTCAAATTGCACTGAACTGCTTCACCCAGAAAAAAAAAGCTATCTCAGCGAGACTCAAACCGTCGAAGTTATTGATTGAAAATTAGTGCATGGATTTGGTTCATGGTATTTTTGATATCTAACGCAAAAATAAGAAGTTGCTTTGGGCATTTTGCGATTAGGGGGATCAGATTGGAGCTTATTAATGGTACTTTTATTGACTACTGTTTCAGTATTTATTGATATTTGAGATATAAAGAATACGTTTCTTGGGCCATTATCGAGTAATTGGGGGAATTTGGTGTGTCTCTAGTGAAAAATAATGCTGAATGAATACAATCACTGTCGCGGAGAAAATTAATGAACAAGGCACAATTTAGGTTACTTACATTCAAAGATGTCACTATAATAATAATAATAATGATAATAATAATAATAAATAATAATAAAATATGTTTATTTACTAGGTAACGAACAAAAAAGTTTTCAGGACAAAATATGTATAAATACCAAGTTAATAAACAGGAACGCCATGTAGTCGTGGGGAGGACTGTCTATGGAGAGGTTTATGTTTATTTGCTTTTATGAATTTATGTGCAATATTCAAATTGCTGATTTATTTCCTAACTTATGAGTTCCTATAACTATCTAAGATGTAGGATGGAGAATACAACTAAGTCTACGTGATATACATAATCAATAAGATGTAGAATATAATGAATAGGATGATTTGAATTCATTTTATTTTATTCACTTAATAAATAATTGAACGAAAGTATTCCCTTCCACGTTGCAAGATCCATTTTTTCAAAGTTTTTTTATAAAACAGTTTTGATTTGATGCATCTTATATTTTCCGAGAGGTTATTATATAGTTTTGGCGCATTATATGTAATAGATCGTTGTCCTAACGCTTTGTTGGCTCTCGGCAGATATGCGTTCTTTATTCTCATACTTCATCTAGGTAAAATTTAATTGAGAAGATGAACATCAGCACTGATTTCACATATATTTGTGTGATATCTAGTATTTTCAGATCATCAAAGAGTTTGTCGGATGAATATCGAAAGGGATTGAATGATATTATTTTGAGAATCCTCTTTAGAATGACTAGCAGAGGTTCCACCAGAGTCATGCGGGCTCCGCCCCACCCTATTATACCATAGCTCAATAACGATTCTGCGATAGCAAAATATATCTCTTTCAGTTTTTCTACTGGAAGTATATATCTACATTTATAAAATTCGTACAATAGGGAACGAACTTTCTCCTTGAGGCTTTCTGTGTGGACGTCCCATTTTAGGCAAGAGTTGATGAATATTCCAAGATAACGTACACTACGGGCTGTCACAACATTTTGTCCATCAAAGTCTCTGCTGTATGTTGGTAGGTTGTGATCGTATGAAGAAAATGGTATTATCTTAGTTTTTGCGACATTCACCGTTAATAAATTAGATTTGAACCAATAATTTATTTTTACCAAGTTCTCTCCTGCCTTCTCCTTTACTTCATCCCATGAATTAGCAACAAAAATAATGACTGTATCGTCAGCGAACGAAACGATTTCTCCAGTAGTTTCAGTGGTAAGCAAGGAGTTCAAATATATTAAAAATAGTACGGGACCAAGAACTGTGCCCTGTGGTACACCACAGGGAGTCGATCTAGAACTACTTATTGTCTCATTTACTTTGACTATTTGAACGCGATTTTCGAGAAAGTTTCTGAGGAGTTCCAGTGGAATTCCTCTTATGCCCAGATATTCAAGCTTTTTCAGCAAAAGCCTATGACAGACCGCGTCAAAGGCCTATGCTAAATCTACGAAAACTCCCGAACATGGTTGTTTATTATCCACAGCAGCGTACATTTGTGAAGTGAGGTATGCTATGGCATCCTGGGTACTTTTTTCCCCTAAACCCGTATTGTCTGTTTGAATTTATATTATGTAGGTTAAGATAATCCATAAGACGCCTTTTGATTATTTTCTCAAATAACTTAGAAAACACCGATGTTAGCGAAATCGGTCGGTAGTTTGCCACACATGATTTGCTTCCTCCTTTAAATATTGGTATTATGATTGCTGTTTTGAAAGCCTGTGGCACTATTCCGGTATGAATGCACAAGTTGGAGATGTGGCACAAGGGTGGAGCTATATACTCTAATAACAGTTTGACCATTTCACTTTTAATCCCATCTGGGCCCGGTGATTTATTACTTTTCAAGGACAAAATATCATTTTTTATTTCGGTTATAGAGGTGGGACGGAGATATATAGAGTTCAGAGATATTGTATGTTGTTCTGTTGAGTCATTATTTTTTATTTTTGATGCAAGCTTCGAGCCTATTTCTGAGAAATAATTATTCATTTCATTTGCTATATCATTTGCCTCAGTTATTTCCGTACCATCTTCGAAAATTAAGTTTTTAATGGTGCTTGTTTTCTCTTTATAATTGTTGGTAAACATGTTCACAACTTTCCACATATTTTTTGGTGATCCAGCATTTTTTTCTATTTCAGATCTGAAAAAAGTGGTTTTAGCTTTTTTTATTAACTTATTTAGTTTGCAATATTTGATGTAGTCTTTTTTTAGTGTTCGATTGTTTGGTTCCAGTATCTGTCTTCGGTGCAGAGAATCGCGAGTTTAAATGGAAGTTACTAATTCCTGTGATATCCAAGGTTTTTTCTTCTTCTTCACTTTTATTCGAATAGTTTGTGTTGCATTGTTTATTATTTCTGTCACCTCGTTTATGAATGATTCGTAAGATGCCTCGGCGTTTTGTAGAGTTTCGACATTATTCCAATTTTTCGATTTTATTGTATTTATTTTTTTTCTTCGTTTGTTTTATGGTACGTAAGTACGTTTCCAGCCGTCGCTTTAATGTTCATATTGGTGATAACGAAGGTTGTATAGTGGTCTGTGAATAGTGTTTTCAAGACGATAGAATAGTTGCTTTCATCATAGTTTTTATTTTTGCCCCTTATAAATACGTGATCTAGACAAGATTTTGTTTCCGGAGTAATTTCCAGAGTAACTCTAGTATATGTGTTTATCAAGGAGATGAAGCTTTTTTCCTGCAACATATTCAGATATTCATCAGATTCTTTAGTGTTTTTTTTATATCGCCGATTATGTGGGTCTATCCATAGTTATTAAAATTGTGATTTTCTAGTAAAACTGATAGGCTGTTTGTGAATTGTTCTGAATCTGTTGATGGGGACATATATTCTGCGATAAGCTTAATTTTGTATTTATTTATTTTTATTTCAATATTCAACGCATTAGCTGAGCCTATTTGGACATTTTTATACGAGTCCAGTAATCCTTTTTTTAGGTAAACTACTACCCCATCATTTTGGTTTAATCGAGTTTCCGTATGTATCATGTCGTAATTCTCAATCTGACATAACTCTTCATTTTTTATTTCCCAAGTTTCAGATAGAACGATACAGCTAGGGAAAAAATCAATTTGCGATAGTAGCACTTCCAGTTGCACGAGATTTTTATTGATACTGCATATGTTTAGATTGCAGAATGACAGCGCGTTATTCGGGTTTCTATTACTTATTTTTGGTGAGTTATTCTTATCGTCGACTGTGTCATGTTCAATTGTGTTGAAACTGTTTCCAATTTCATTATGAATAAGCCATTCCATAATATTCAGTAATTTTAATCGCCTTCTGTTGGATAATAATTGATGTGTTTTAGAGGTTTCGATTCAATTTAAGTTATTATTACTATTATTTTTTTTTTCGAGTTATGTTGAGAGTTTCTATGTATTTCCAACAAAATAAAGTATGGTTAACAATCTAGATATATAACTTAATACTAACTAACTAATTAACTGAAATATTGTTTTTATTATTATTTCTGCTCGTATTAATTAACTTCGGCCGTTAATAATCAGTTCTTCAACATTTCTCACATGTTCTGAAACTAATTTATTTCCTTTCATCACAGTTTGAGGTTGGAAAGATTGATTATGTTTCATTCTTTCAACTCTTGTTCTTCTTATAATATCCATTAGTTCAACTAATGAATATAATGAATTGCCCTGAAATATCGACAATGTTACACATTTCTCCAAGTTTTTCAGTTGATTTTGATAGAAATTATCAAAACATAGCTAGTCACCTAACTGTCAAATAATTTACGGGTCCCAAAACGTTGCGGTCGCTAGGCGGTCGCTAGGCGGCCCCAGTGTCGTGCACACAGCGAATAGATCCCCAACAATATTGCACCAAGCCATTATTTTCAAAACCACCAAAAGAACGAAGATATGCACATTTATGCAGGAGATTGCAACATAAACATATTAGATGTACAAGATGAGGATTCCCAAGTTTATCAAAATATTTTGAGCGTGGCTTACTTCCTCTCGGCAATAAACGACAGAACCAGTTTACAAAATGATTCTCAAAACTTGCTTCGAACATATTTTTATAAAAAAAAATTCAAATAATTTTTTTTAATACTCTTTAGTACGTTTCTAAATGGGGTATATTGAAAATAGTTATTTAATCGACTAGTGTGGCAATTAATGATGAGATATTTAATCTTCGAGATCATTATTCGCCATTTTAATATTCGAGTTAATTACAAAATTTTCCCGTCGACCTCGTTCCATTTCCTTCAAATAGGAGGAAACTTAGAATACATGGATTTGAAAATACATAAATTTGACAGCACAAAGGTAATATGATTTGAAATTTGAATAATATTCGAATTCGTGTATGTTTAGTTGCCTATACCATAATGATACATTATTGGAGAAATAGACCATTTATAGATATTTATTGGCGATTTCGGTGTATGTTTGGTTACATATATCTCAATTATGCTTTCGAAGATGAATTGAAGATTAATAGGGGTCATTGACGGTCGATTTAGTATAGATTGAACAGACTCGTTAACACGAGGTCATCGGAAATATATTTATATAATCATTTTCTGATTTCTGTCTTGTGTGTGCGTGTGTGAAATTCTATTTCTTCATTTTTTTTTCTCACAATGTTTTTCTTTCTTCTTTTCCTCTCGCTTACACACTTAATTCTTCAATCTGATCTCTATTGCAAAAGTTGTATCGAACAGACAAACAAACAGACAGGCAATGAAGCGAGTCAACATTGCATTGTCATCCAGTTCTGAGCTATGTTTGAGGTTCCAATTCTCTAACTCATCGGGAAGTTAGTTGAAAATCAATTTAAAAATCTGTATCGAACAGACAGACAAGACAAGAAGCCATACAAGAAGACAGACATACAAGGAAGCGAGTTGATATTGCATTGTCATCCAGTTCTGAGCTATGTTCAAAGTTTCAAGTCTTTATGTCATAGGGAAGTTAGTTTAAAATCGACTGAGAATTCTCACCGAACAGACAAACATACAGACAAGAAAGCGAGTTAATAGAAATTGCCAGGTTTCTATCAACTGGAATCGATCACTTCTTCAGTTTCTTCAACACCTCGTACAAGCCGAATTACATATAGACAAATCAAGACTGGCGGGCAGATCTGATGACGAAGGGATATAACTTCAGTTTCATTCACTAACCTCAAACATGTCAAGCTATCTCCATATCATCGCGATTCATGCGATATGAGTTCTCTATGGATTTAAACCAAATCAATCACTTTTGCCAGACGCCGAAGCTAATGGTTTTCCATTGTCGGATGTGGGCATTATCTGTGATTTTAGTAATTGATCTTTGGAAATTTCTTGACGGCATTTATAAATTCCTCTCTAGGAGTCATTTATCAAAAAGCTCGTTATGCAATCGGTTTTAAAATCCCTCGTGTTGGTCTATTTGGATAAAAGGCTTTCGATGGAGTAGATTGACGGAAAAGTAGAATACAATGGTTTTAATTTCTGGAAAATGGAAATATATACAATTTTCCAAAACATAATATTTGATTATGATTCATTTTGTTTCAGAATATACCTTATTAAGGAAAAAAATAAAGCATTCCGGAAACTAAAAAAAATCAATCCAGATGCTCACAGAGCACAATTCTGCTCACTAAGAAAAACAGATCAAAACTGTTATAAAAAATACATACCCACAATACATGCAGGACTCTGAGACCTCCATCATCAGTGATTCCCCAAAATGTTTGTCCTTTATACAAAATAAAAATGGATATTCTCGAATTCCTGGAATTCTTTATTTTAATAATGTTGGGTACAGCAAACCCAAGAATATTGCCAATGGCTTTGCAACCTTTTTCAGCAGTGTCTACACTATCTCTGACTCAAATATAAACTTCGATGAAACGACAGTATGTAACAGACATATCATCAGTATCGATTCCATAAGTGAAAGCGAAGTTATGATTGCATTGAAAAAAATGAAAGATAAGTTGATCTGTGGCTACGATAAACTTCCAAGTTTTTGTCAAAGACTGTGCTCAACTTCTGGCAAACCCCTCCAAATAATTTTCAATAATGCACTCCAAACAAAGAACTTCCCGGAATTTTGGAAGAAAAGCAAAGTTATTCCCATCTACAAATCAGGTGACATAAATGATATGAATAACTTCCATCCTAGTATGCAACTTTGCAGAGAGTTTCGAAATCTGTATATACAATGGAATTTGTCCCAAAGTTCAAAACATAATCGTTCCGGAACAGCACGGATTTTTATCAAAAAGATCCACCATCACTGACCTAATAACATTTACACAAGAAACGAGTTATGCCCTTGAAAATAATCTTCAAGTGGACACTGTATATACAGATTTCTCAGAGGCCTTCGACAAATTAAACCACACCATTCTTATATCCAAACTCAACAAAATAGGCTTTGACATCAACCTACTGCAATTCCTCCATTCATACCTCACTAATCGATCCCAGTTCGTCGAATACCGAAGTCATAAATCTGAGGAATACAACGCCTCCAGTGGAGCTCCACAAGGAAGAAACCTAGCCCCTCTCTCATTCTCCCTTTTCATCAATGCCATACGTACGACAATTGAAAGCGAAATACTATTGTTCGCTAAAGACCTGAAGATCTTTCGTGGGATAGAATCACCTAACGACTTCCAAATATTACAAAATGACTTGGACGAATTGTCTAGCTGGTGCTCCTCAAACAATCTACCGCTTAAAATAAACAAATGCATGCACCCAACTTCTTCTAACAAACGCAACATTCATGAATATAATTATTCAATTAACAACTGTATACTTGAAAAAACTGATAGCACTAAGAACTTAGGTATACACATTGACACCAAACTCTCTTTTGCCTGTCACATTGAGAAGAGTGTATTATATTTAGGAACTGCAAGGAGTTCAAAAATAAGAAAAGTTTCATTACTCTGTTCAATTCATTCATGAGATCTCGTCTTGAATATGGCTGTCTTATCTGGTCACCACTATGCCACTCATATTCGATTACTAGAATAAGTGCAACGACAGTTCATGAAATATGTAATATATAAATTGGATGGGGTCTACCCTAGTCAGAGGATAGATAATAATATATTGTTGAAGCGCTTCAATCGTCTGTATCTTGAAAACAGAAGCATCTACTACTCATGTGTATTTATACAGTGCTAGTCAAAAGTCCCCTTCCCCCCTCGTATCTTTTGAACGGGTATACTTATAATAATGAAATTTGGAGGGTGGAAATAAACGGATGTAGGCTTCTCAACTGGTCACAACAGGTGACGCAATAGTCATAAATGACGTCACAAGGCCACTGTGACCAATAATTTTAAATGGGACCCTATGGCAAGTGACAGCTCGTTTGAAAGGTATTGACAATACCTATTCAGTCATACCAATTTTGTTTGGGTTTCGGCTGATTTTGATTGATAAATTGAAGAAATACGAAAATTATAGTTTCGCATTTAATTAATAAAGATTTTAAAGTACGCCTCTGGTTAATTGTCAAAAAGGTTGACGTTTTTGAATTCTCTACTTGTCAAAAGTGTTTATACCTTGAAAATTTACCTAAGCTATTGTTTAACGAGACGTTTAAGTGTTTACATAGGCAAAATGGTACGTACTGTAGCCGACAAAGTAGCAGCTATCTTAATAATTGGTGAATGTAGAAACAATTTCCATGCAGCGGAACGACTGTTTAATGAGAGGTACCCCGATCGCCCTATATCGAGGGTTTATTTGGGGGAGCTTCTTCGGAAGTTTGAAGCATCAGGTAGTGTTCAAGATGCCAAACGATCTGGTCGACCAACAATTAGTGATGACAAAAAAATTGACATAATTGGAGAAATGGTAGTAAACCCTACTTCTTCCACAGCCCAAGTTGCGTCTATCTGTGAAGTCAGTCAAAGGACAGTACATAGGGTGTTGGCTAAAAACAAATTTCATCCATACAAATTAAAAATGGTGCACCAACTTTCAGATGATGACCCCGACCGAAGACTAGAATTCTGTGAAACTATGTCCAATAAAATGAACCAACAACCAGGCTACATACAGACAATTTGTTTTAGTGACGAAAGTACTTTCTTTCTCAATGGAATGTTAACACTCAAAATGTGAGGTATTGGAGTGACAAAAACCTCACATCTTTCGTGAAAAACATACTCAATTTCCAGAAAAAGTTAATGTTTGGGCAGGTATTTTGGGAAACCACATAGTTGGGCCTCTTTTTCTCGATGCTAACTTAACCGGTGAATTGTATCTGGAGATGTTACAAAATGATATTGAGGCGTTAATTCTTGAAATTCTAGAAGATAATCCAGATGAATTTGACAACTTGGAAATAACGTTTCAACAAGATGGTGCTCCTGCACACTATTACGGTGCAGTAAGACGTTACCTAGATGAAGAATATCGTGGTAGATGGATTGGACGACGAGGTTCGATCGAATGGCCAGCTCGGTTACCGGACCTTACACCATTAGATTTTTTTCTATGGGGGTACTTGAAATCTAAGGTTCACGCTACAGCACCTGACAGTATTGCCATTCTGAAACAACGAATTGTTGAAGAATGTAGGGCAATTTCCGCTGACACACTGGGACGAGTACGACAAGAGTTTAGCAATAGGATGCATTACTGCCAGGAAGTAGATGGAGCACATTTTGAACACTTATTATAAGAACTGGTTCTTAAATCTTTATTAATTAAATGCGAAACTATAATTTTCGTATTTCTTCAATTTATCAATCAAAATCAGCCGAAACCCAAACAAAATTGGTATGACTGAATAGGTATTTTCAATACCTTTCAAACGAACTGTCACTTGCCATAGGGTCCCATTCAAAATTATTGGTCACAGTGGCCTTGTGACGTCATTTATGAGTATTGCGTCACCTGTTATGACCAGTTGAGAAGTCTACATCCGTTTATTTCCACCCTCCAAATTTCATTATTATAAGTATACCCGTTCAAAAGATACGAGGGGGGGAGGGGACTTTTGACTAGCACTGTATATAAACTTGTAAATAATCTTATTGACTCACCTAAACTACTTTCCCACCTGAATTTTCATGTTCCTAGAATTTCTAGCAGAAATGAACATTGTTTTTACTTATCCACACCAAGAACCAACTCACTGTATAAGTCTCCACTATTTGCAATGTGTAATAATGTCAATCAATTCTCAAAGCAAGTAGATATTTATGCTGCATCCCTATACAAATTCAAACACGAAATCAAAAGCATTTTGTTTACAAAACAACAATGATTACTAGTCTACCATTCTTATTTCAGAATTGATTATGTATATCACTACACACTTGTCATGTATGCTAACACAGCACTCAGTGTCCTTATAATTGGGCCTGTTTGGACAATGAAGGTTTTTTTTTATTGTCGAAAAAAATTATTTTGTCAGTGAAACACAAATTATTGTCATGAAAGTGGAACATTTATATTTTTCCTTTCCGCTGGAGGATGATCTAATATCTTTCGAATATCGACACCTATTATGAAGAAAGGATGATATCAATCTTAGAAGGCTGCTGTGCACACCAATTATTTGTTTAGCAAGGTACTGTGATGCATCTTGTCAAATATAGCATCTTCCATATGTTTCACAATGGTAATGGTGGGAGTCCTGTCACACAGGAACGCTGACGATAGAATCCGTATTGAAACTGTGATAGGCGATTTTCTGCTACAGAAAATAGTAGTAAACAGTGTGTCCAATTCGAAAGGTGCCGGTGGGAATATCTAGGAAATGAAAAGAGATATCCAAAAACGCCAAATCCGTTTCGATTATATTATTGTTACTGAATTGCTTGATTTCAATGATTTTTTTCGTGTAATTCTTTCAGTAAAAACTGAAAATATAATGACCTAACTTTTTTCCTACAGTGAATTGGTTTTATAAAACCACGACACATGTTTTGCTAGACGATAGCTTCAAGAAGAATTATTCATATTGATCTGCAATAATATTGTGGCTTTTTGCATTTATTAATTTCCAAACTTTCTAGAAGTAAAGTTTTACAGCTTTCATTTTCTACATGTATTATTTCAATCTTTTACCGAAACAATAGTTTTTCGTCAAGAGGTGAGTAGTAAAAGTTGGATTTGTTCAACCATTCACTAAACAGATATTGTGTTCTGATATTGGCTCCTTGAAAGTTCTACCTGTTTGGCCTGTGTGAAAACTTGCATAAAACCGACAAAGTGATTTACATACTCCATATCTTCAGGTTTAATCGTTATTGTTCGTTATAAGTTCGTAATTGTTCGTTATAAGTTCACCGAGAACCAAATTAGCATACAAACCTCTATTTTCCCACCCCTCCGCCCTATAAATCACAAAAGTTTGAATGTGTGATATGTCAGTGGAAAGCTCTTCAGAAATGCTCTTCAGTGGTATTCAATTTTGGGGGTGTGAATCTAAAAAAATAATCCTTTCCGCTTCCCCTCTTTCACTGGAAAAAGAAACCAGTGTCGTGAACTGTAGAAATTACAATCAATGGAAAAACTCACATAACTGGAATGTTTTAACATTTATTGATCGGCAGGGCAGTGATGCGGTGGAGTGTTATTGGACTTGAGTGAAGGATTTCTGCATTCATGAGTATTGGATTCATTTGTTAGTATTGCGAGTGTATTTCTGTTGACGTTCTCTTTCATTTTCAAAAGACGAAATAAAAAGGTTGAGGTTCTCTAGTCGACTTGTATATTTTCGATGATTCTCTCTTCATTGGATAGGGTGAACTTTGAAGTAGGTTCCATTTGAATTTAAAAAGGAAAATCCACCCCTAAGGGTAGCAGAATGAAGGATATTGATCACTCACCCTCTGAATTCTGGTCCGTTAACCGATTCTATCAGGCATAACTTTGTACTGAGTTGTCCGACTGGGATGATTATTTTTTTATTAGTTGATCATATTTGAATTTGAGATGGAATAATTCGCCCCTATGGGTAGACAAATAGGGGATGATTGATTTTTCACTTGTGAACATTGGCATACATATGTAGTTGACAGATTGCTATTGTCATTATTTTTCTTCTCCTACATCCGTCACAATAATTACGTTCTATGGAAAGATGGAATTATATACAAAGTGATGTAATAAACTGATCAGAACCACCAAAAATAATGTATATTATATAACAATGAATAATTAAAGTAGATAATCATAATATTCAACTGTTAATAGTTGAAGTACGGTGATTGAGTGAGTATTTTGAAAGTAATAAAAAATTGAATGGCTAGTAATTAGTAGATTTTAGCTACAAAAAATTGAAAAATAAAAACTTTTCACAAAAAAATGAAACCGACGAAAAACGGAACTAAAAAACAAAAAATTAAATAAAACTTCTTTGTCTTGATAACTAAGCTCCTACACTAATTTGAGTAACTAATTTTGAGTCGGCCGCAAACAAACAATCAAAGAAGATCATCAAATTACTTCAAAGAACTTATCAAAATGTCACCGCGCATCTCGATGCCATCATTTTACGCTTACCTAATTCATTTACTTGTTTGTTTGGCGCCGACTCAAAATTAGTTACTTAAATTAGTGTAAATCACTTGAGGAGCTTTGTTATTGAGATTAAGGAGGTTTATTTCATTTTTTACTCTTCAGTTCAGTTTTTCCTCGGTTTAATTTTTTGTTAAAAAGTTTTTTTAATCGACGAAATCAAAAAGAAGGAGGTCCTCTTGTCGACGCGTATATATTTTTTCTCACAGAGCAGTCTGATTCCGATTATTCTTTTTTCATTGGATAGGGATTACTTCGAAGTTGGTCCCATTTGAATTTGGTCCGTTAACCGATTCTATCAGGCATAACTTTGTAGTGGGTTTTTCGATTCGGATGAATTTTTTTTATTAGATAGTGTATACTTCATAGTTGATCATATTTCAATTTGGAATGAAACAATTCACCCCTATGAGTAGAAAAATAAGGGATGATTGATTTTCTACTTGTGAACATTGGCACACATATGTAGTTGACATTGACCGATCCTCTCACATCCGTCACATTAATCACATTCTATGAAAGGATGGAATTTTATACAAAGTGATGAATTCAACTAACCAGAACTTTCAAAAATAATTTATATGATATAACAATAAATAGTTGAAGAAGATAATCATATTATTCAACAGTTGATAGTTGAAGAAAGTAAGGTACGAAAGTATTTTGGAAGTAATCAAGAATCAAATAGGTAGTAGATTTCAGCCTCAAAAAATTGAAAAATTAAAACTTTTTAACAAAAAATTAAACCGACAAAAAATCAATTGAAAAGCAAAAAATAAAATAAACCCCCTCAGTCTCAATGATAATTGAGCTCCTAAAATAATGTGCGTAACTAATTTTGAGTCGGCGCCAACATACTAGCAATTGAATTAGGTAAAACGTGAAATGATGGCAGCGAGATGCACAGCGGCATTTTGATTACTTCTTAAAAGTAATATAATGATCTTCGATGATTGGTTGTTTGGCGCCGACTCAAAATTAGTTATTCACATTAGTTCAGGAGCTCAATTATCATTCAGACTTAGAAGGTTTATTTCATTTTTTGCTTTTCAGTTGATTTTTTCGTCGGTTTTATTTTTGTTAAAAAGTTTCTGTATGTGATTTTTGGGTTGTGAACGTACTTTTTTGAATTTTTCCATTGATTTCATTGCTTGAGATTTTTGGGTTCACGACAATGATATATTCAATGGATGGAAGAATTGGAATGACCGTTATGCAAAACAGGATAATTGTTTCAGGGGAACTGCAACCGTTTTTAACGAACATCGTAAAACAAATTAGCTACGAATACATACGTAAGTTGGTGACAAAACTTGAGGTAACGTGAGTAACAAAAAGAAAGTGCTGGGATAATTTGCAATGCATTCTCAATTTCCGTTGCGAAAGGCTACAAGGGAAATGGAATTTGTCATGAATCGGTGAGAAGAATTCCGAAGCCTCAAAAATTTTTCCAGTTTAAACTAAACATTTTCCAAGATTCAGGTAATGATGTCCAAGATAGAAGAATTGAATTTTGCAAACTGACTCAATTAACGCTGCGTCTGGAATTGGGTTTTTCCCGCCATCGGCTTACCTCATAAAGTTAAAAACTCTCATTGACCAATTATGTGGAAGCTACTACTTGAATGATGTATCAGTGACACTGTTTCGACTATGAAAATTGAGATAACTGCTAGGATTTAGTGTTGAAGAAATCGTGGAATATACATTATTCTCTCCATTTTGTTTGACAGGAGTGGCTTATTGCTCTCTCCTGCAAGACAAGGACATACTGCATAAGTTGGCTACTGCAGACCTCCCCAGAATGGTATAACCTACCTAAGCTACGATCCTATGTTATGTTTCTTCGAAATTTTGCATATATTCGTAAATCAATTCTGAATAAGGCATGATAAATCTTGGAATTGAGAAGTCTAATTGTACGTTTAGTGATTGGATGAGATCAATTCCTATACGTCCATCAAAAACATTGTGAAATTTATATGCGTGAAATTTCATAATTTTATCTTCGTCAAATTCCTCGAAACTAGGTATGGTTACTGAAAATTCATGCTTTGAAGAAGCGAAGGAGGTCGAAACAACAGGAAGGTCACGAATTTTGTATTTTGAAAAATACTTTTCTATTATTTCGGGATCTAAAAATGATTTAGTAGCTCCTATATCGATGAGCAATTTTAGGGGTGGATTTTTGATATTGATTCAAAGTAGTTGTCCCATGTAGATTGTGGGAGGGTCGATAAGGCCTCTCCACACCTCGACCTGTGAGGTCTTTCGCACATTACCCGACATCTATTTGAGAATCAGGATTCCGAGACTCCTTGCGAAGCATATCAGTTTTCTGGGAGCCAAGTTTCTGCTGTCTGAGGGCGTTAGTGAAGCCCCTCCAAGAAACTTCAGCCTTGGCAGTCGCAAAGCAGGTGTTCTGCAGTTTCAGCGATGTTCTCGCAGTAACGGCACAGTTTACTGTCTGATCTATCCATTTTTTTGAGGTGATACCTCAGAGGACAATGTCCGGTGAACAGTCTCGTTTCCAGTTTCAAGTCTTTCTTGTTCAGCTTTCTTTGGCGACGGACTCAGAAGCCTTTCTGCTTGTCTCTGCCCTGGAACCATATGCGAGAGGGTTTTGATTTGGTCAGCTTTCTAGCGCCGGATCTTTTCGTTGATGTGGGATTTAGAAAGACTACAAAAGGGTTCTGGTCCGGAAAATTGAGTGTTTGCGCCTTCCTTGGCAATGCTGTCCACTTCTTCATTGTCTTTGATTCCCTTGTGACCTGGCACCCACATCATAGTAACCTGATTGTTCGTAGCCAGTTGTTTTAGGGAGAGTTTGAAGTCCCAAGTCAGTCTAGACTCACAAGTGTGTGACTAAAGAGCTTTCAGTGCTGCTTGACTGTCTGATAGGATATAGATCTTTGCCCCCCTGAAGCCTCTTTCAAGACATTTGTAGGCGCAAATTTCTATAGCATGAGTTTCTGCTTAAAAAGTTGTTGGGGCTTTGCATAGAGATTTTGAGAGCCTACAATTGGGACCCGTTATTTCCAATCCAACCCTATCGTCCATTTTGGAACCATCAGTATACCAAACTGATGCATTTCCTTCTAGTTGGGGCATGTTCGTTGTGAATATATGGTAAATGTTTTCAACCACTTCATATCTGATGACTTGTACCTGGATTCTGGGAATATTTTCCAGAATACAGTGCAGTGGCGGAGGATTCTGCATTACCTCTAGTGCTGCAGTGAGGCACGTAAATATTGCCGCTGTGATTCCCAGACTGGCTAACCGCTGCGCTTTCTGCAGCTTGATTTGTGCCGAGTGCTGTTGGTCTTTTGGCCAACATACTAAAGAGGCATAGGTGACCATGGGTTGAGTAATCGTTTGATATAACCAGTATATCATTTTCGGCTTCAAACTCCTAGTCTTACCAAAAACTCTGCGGCACGTTAAGGTGGCCGCTGCAGTTTTGGAAATAATATTTCCAATATGACTGTTCCATGTTAGTCTCTGGTCGTCGATTATGATGCCCAGGTATGTGACTCCATTGGGAAAAGATAGCTGAGTTCTATTCAAAATCGGAACTTTCAGTTCATTATCACGCCTCTTTGTAAATGGAACCAGTACTGTTTTGCTAGGATTCAAATTTAGTCCCTTCTTTGTGCAACAGCTTCTGATTATTTCATATTTTCATCCAGATGGGCAATTAATGATTTAGATAAATTACAATTTTCTATATTATTTACAGCTATTGATCATATTTTCAGCATTGAGTGTTAAGAGACTGGAGTCGCACCAATTCTTCACTTCATTCATATCTTCACACATCGTTACATGCAATTTATCTTAGTTTTCATCAGGCCGTAGTATTTTGGTATCGTATCGTAATTGGTATATCATTCAGAAATAAGACAGGGCCTAGTACAGAGCCTTAGGGTACACCACATTTCACATCATTGATATATAACTCGGATGACATTCTAACAATTTGCTTTCTTTAGCAGATGATTCGATTTAAATATGACTGTTGCCTCCAAGGTAATATTTTTCGAGTTTGCAAAGCAGTATATTATAATATACACAGTCAAATGCTTTGGAGAAGTCGATATGATTCAACTTGCTTTCATTTTCCATCAAGAACTTTCTTCGCAGAAATGTTCGTTTATGATAGTTCATTTCTTTTTGTTGAGTTTCCTGGAAAGCTGGCGACTGCCTGCATCTCCTATCAGGCTATCTAACTTCCAATCTCTGCTTGCCCAACAGTTATTTTTTTGATTGGATATACATTGTTTTAGTGTATTTGAAAATATTCGTTTAAACTTCTTCGTACTCATATTATTGTGAAAACAAAGAGAACCAACAAAGCTCCATAATATCCTATCATGTTTCTACTACTACTTGGAAAGTTAAATAGATCGTTTTAATTATTCTTTCTCTGTTATTCAATAGCCTCTTACGATGCAAATTTTCATTCGATAAGGAAATTGAAAAAATAAATTCACCAATTAACAATTCTATGCAGTGCAATTCCGAATAACGTCGATAGTGCTTATTATTCTGAACATTTTCTCTCGGGGAAACTCGCAGGAAGTAATTGGACCGAACTGAAAAACTATTATTTGTGAAAAGTTCATATCCTGCATACTTCCCCAGTCAGATTTATGTCGTCGTATTTATGATTCTTTTTTCTAGGTGTTGATTACTTTCTGCCATGGTGCACATACAAGATCAATGAATAATTCAATATAAGGTGTCGAGTAAAAACATTTATATTATGTGGATAAAAGTAAGTTTGACATCTGATTTCGCTTATGAAAAAGATAGTGTGTTAATTTTCAGAAATCCGAGTGGAGTTATTTCCATGATTGTTGGAGGGATGTTTTTGTGCGCATGAATTATTGAATTTTCGAATTGTTGGACTGAGAATTTAGAGCCCAAGAAAAATATGATTGGGATTGAAGAGGAAAACATTCTCAATTAAAATTTGAATATAATAATTTTTCTGAAAATTTAAAAATCCACGGCAATGATGTAGTTCAATGTCCAGCTTGGGTTAAGACGGGAAAGTAGTTGTTTTCTGTTAGATATTACTGAAAGTAACTTCATTATTGTCGTAAATTTTCCAATTTTCAGAAGAATCATTATATTCCAAGAGGTTTTCTCGACCGATAGAAGCTAGTGACAAAAGTTCATCCTTCAGTCGCAGATGATTCCACATCTAATTTAATGAACATCCTGTTCATAATTCCGAACAACTCAATGATTGGGATGTTATTTTATTATAAATTTGCCCATCAAATATTTCAGGTAGAAATTCCATTCTTTTATTTGAATCGTGGTTTTAAGAAGAATTTCAAGGGGCTCCTGCTCCAATTGAAAGGAGTGAGATGATTGTACTTCAAGAAAACTGTTTGTTTTCCTATTTCTCCATTCTCTGTGAAATTTGGAAATGGAAATGCCTTCGACGTAAAAATAGAAAATAGTCAACTTATTCATTTTTAACCACATTTAATTTTTCAATGGATTTCTCGAACCCATTCAGGTGTCCTGTATTGGGAACTTTCAACAATTCAGATGGAAAGAGTTTCAAAAAACGCCAAAGCTATAGCAAGGTTTCACAGCTGAAAAATAATTACAGCTGTTCTTCAGTGGCGATAAGAAATGAAACTTAGCACCCAGAAGCAGTACCCAATCAACGTTCCCGTTAAGGAGCTAGTTTTATATATATTTATATCCCATATATATAAATATATTGTTATGTTATGTTATGCCAGTTGTGAATTTTAAAAGACGAAAAACCCACAAAAAGAATAATTACTAGATGGTTAATGGTTTCAAGAGTTTGTTTGTGAATTACTTTTGAAATTCTATGTAGATTGTGAGCCTAGGTAGAATATGGATAGATAAAAATGTCAAAATACTATGAAACAATCAATTTCATACACTGTCAAAATTATTATAACTCATAATTGCTCAAAAGACAATAAAAAGTCTTAATTTACAAAATTTTCAGGAATAAACAGTAATCAACACATTAATAAATTTGAAACATACAGTATATGAAACTGTAGCTAACAAAAAGTAGCCAATGATAGAACAGCAAATGTCTTTATAAAAATAGCCAATCAGGGAATAGATGGTCAGGTGTAAAATTGGAAATTGTGGGAGTAGAATGAGATGGTATCAGAAGCAATTATTATTAAAATTTCTAAATAATGATAAGAGTGGAAAAATAATTGTATATATAAATTATGCAATATAAATATAAACAGTAAAAAGTGACAATTTAGTGCACCAATTCAAAAATTCAAATGAAAAAACAAGGAGAAAAAGATGTATCTAGGCGATAGAAAACAAAGCTTCAAGGGAAATTGAAAATAAATTTCCAAGCGGATGCCACGCAAAAATTTTACTAATAGAAAATTGGAATAATCCCATCATTTGGTAAACAAAACCAATATTACCTTAATGATAACATATCCACGGATTCAAATGCTGATTTCCGCATCTAAATAGTTCCTGATTCATGGTATTGCAGTCCTGACAGCGAGTGGAGAGAGGAGACATCCTGATTCATGGTATAAGTAGAACACCAACAGTTCCAACCAGGTATAAAACTTTAATAGTGCTCTTTCGGTCCTGAACTATTTCACAAATAACATATTTCACATTCGAAGAACTTTATGTCACACTATTTTGAACAATAACAGAAAACGTCACTCTCACGGAAAAAGTGAGGTTCTGTTTATCTATCCATGATCTGATTTATTATTATTATCCGTGAATATTTGTTTGATTCACCCTAGTATAAGTTATTTCTCGTAGGCCAGGTATTATCAAGTCTTCCTGAATAAAGGAGATAATTGCTTTTTGATATTTTGTTGTTTGTTTTCTCACAATGATGAATAACATACCAAAGACCATTCAATAAACTGAAGTTAGCCAGCAGTGGCAGTGTCTCTATTGCCTGGAACCGGCCACCTTGAGATAAGGGCGTACCAACTGTTGCTTAGCCGTGGTAAGGAAAATAATAATTGTTGGTAGCGTGACGAGAGAACAGTGACGTTCGCTGGTAATTATTATTACAGCATACAATACAGGGGCAAAAATATTACAATATTATATTTAAAAAAATCATCATTATATAACTATATATATATATATATATACATATATATATATATATATATATACATATATATATACATATATATATATATATATATATATATAATGTAAAGAAGATAACGTCTGTAATTAAGAATCAATGAAAATAGTTTGTGGCATTCAGACGAGAAAATGAGAACTTCACATTACATTTTTACTTGACTCGAGTCATGCGCACCTGAGAATTTCCGATCTGAAGTTGGTCGAAAATCGTAAACATGATTGACACCGGCGGATAGACCAATATAATTTTCATTAGGTGTGCATGCGTGAATGTTTTCATGCATCACATTAACCCCCATCATCTTCGTCACTAACACAGACCTGAATTTAAAGGTGTGGATCGTCGGTTTCGAACAAGGACCAGTGGCTCAGGTGGAAGAGCGTTCGACTAGAAATCGAAAGGTCCCAGGTTCGATCCCTGGCTGATCCACATTTTATTTTTCAGTTCTAGTTTTCATTTTCTCGTGTGAATGCCATAAACTATTTCAATTTATATATATATATATATATATATATATATATATATATATATATATATATATATATATATATATATATATATATATATATATATATATATTGACCGGCAGAAAGTACGCATCATATGGGAATTTTTTTTAATATAATATTTTGACAAATGTCGATACATGCAATCGCTTCTGCATCAAAAGAAACCACAAAAGATGTTGTACAGTGCCGTTCGTCTTTTCTTGTTTGGCGGGAAATTTGAAAAAATTAAAAATTATGTCTCAAAACACACTTATTTGGGAAAATATTGAAAAATGTTATTTGGAAAAGTTGTTCAGAACGACATTTCATAGCTATGTACAAGTTTGGAAAAAAATCTGAGATGAAAAAATAAAATTCAATTTGGGCCATAAAAAAAAATTCAATTTGGAAAAATACATTTCTGACAAAGAAACTCATTAGTAAAGCCCAAGAGTAATATTTTGAATGATATTTTGTAAAGATTCACCAGCTACTTCTAGTTTATTCTGTGGATTTGCCATGTGTTCAGCTGCTTCATAAGAGGTCACAGAAATATCTTCAGGACATTATAATCCCCATACTGTTTATTATTGACAAAGAACCATGTATCTACAGAATTTTAATATGAATTTTTTTTTAGAACAAAAAATTTATTCAATTTTTTACATAATTACATTTTATAATAAAATTAGAAGCTGAAATAATTATAAACCAAACAATTTATTGCATATTCGAGAGTTTGTAATCAATTTATTTTTTGTTTGAATAAAAAATTCAATTTGAAATTATGTAGATACAAGAACCTTTATTAATAATGAACAGTATCGAGATAATAATGTCCTGGATATATTTCAGTGACCTCTTATCAAGCAGCTGAATACATGGCAAATCCATAGATTTCAATTTTTTTCCAATAAAATAGAAGTCGCTTGCAAATATTTACAAAATATCATTTGAAATATTACTGTTGGCCTTACTAATGAGTTTCTTTGTCTAAAATGTATTTTTCCAAATTGAAATTTTTATTATGGCAAAAAATTGATTTTTATTTTTTTATCTAGATTTTTTCAAAACTTGTACATAGCTATAAAATAACGTTCTGAACAACTTTTTCGAATAACATTTTTCGATATTTTCCCAACTAAGTGTGTTTTGAAACATAATTTTTAATTTTTTTAAATTTCCCTTCAAACACAAAAAGACGAACGGCACTGTACAACGTCTTTTGGGGTTGCTTTTGATGCAGAAGCGATTGCACATATCGATATTCGTCAAAATTCATTAATAAAAGAATTTCCCATATGATGCGTACTTTCTGCCGGTCACTGTATATATATATATATATATATATATATATATATATATATATATATATATATATATATATGTATGTATATATATCGGGTGACACGGAACCAATTTAACCACCTGTATCTTCGTTGTTATATCATATGGATGTTTCAAATCCGGTACTTCGATTTGATGTTATGAATGTACAATTTGGCAAGTATCAAACCAAATATGACACTTTCGGTTTGACCGGAAGCGCATCTGATTTTTATATTTCAAATGGAAAGAATATATTTTTTTTTGAAAATTACGATTTGGTATAGAATTACCTTTTCAATGATATATCACAATCTTTTATCAAAACCACAATCTGCTGATATATCCGAGATTTTATAAAAAATTACTTTTTGTATTCCCCTCGAAACGGAACATTTACATGGAAGATTGAACAATATTATGTGAGTAACAATGACCAGATTTTTTACACAATAAGTTTTATGCAGACCAACTATTTTTACAATTTTAGTTTTTCTTCATTTTTCAACATCAATACACTCATTTTTTCTAAATGCTAACATAGGAATTTTTTAAGTTGGTCAATACATATTGAAATACAAAACATGAACAAACCTCCATATTTTTGTTTCATATTTACTTCTTTAGAAGATAATTTCCATGTTATACCTACATTTGTCTTGAATCTTTCAACTTCATCCCAATTGGCTATGATATTGAATTTCTTCTATAGGTCTGGAATTATTTTTGAAACTGCAACAACATATTTATTTCGATAATTTTCCTACAAAATAGTAGACATTTGGAATATGTTCAGTTTTCTAACTCAATTCTGAACAAATTCAACACCTATGACAGACTCAATTAATCTTATTGTTCAAAATGTCGCCCGTTAACGTCAATGCATTTCTGTATTCCTTCGGAGCATGCCACTAGTTGAGCCGGAGTAATTTCGATGATGGCTCTCCTTACCCTGTCTCCCTCGCGATTTTGAGGTCTATTATGAGCATAAACTTTATTCTTCAAGTGAGCCCAAACAAAAAATCCATTGGCGTGAGGTCTGGTGACCTTGGTGGTCAACGAACTGGACCATGAGTACCAATCCAATTGTCTTTGAAAGTTCTAGTAAGATGTCCTCGGACTACGATCGGATTATGTGGAGGTGCTCCATCTTGTTGGAAATACATAACGCGAATGTGTTTAATAAAATTTTGGATTTCATCATTTGAAATTTGTAGGTACCATTCACCTGTTAAAGCTCCATCAAAAGTAATTGGTATTACTATTCTGGTTCCGAAAATTCCTAGCCAAACATTGAATCCGAATCACATGCGGATTTTCTTGTGGTCAATAACGTAAATTATTTCTTTTGAAATGACCGTTGTTTATAAAGCGTGATTCATCACTGTATAGAATATTGTATTGGAAATTTAGATTTTCTGTTTCTTTTCGTATAACCCAGTCACGATACACAATACACAATACTCCTCTGCGCATCTTTTCCATACAAATATTGATGAATTTGATATTTGAATGAACGATACCGGTGTTTTTTTAAAATTTTCTCTAGGTACCCCGACCTCATATTCGATCTGCCTTAATGATATATTTGGATCAATTTTAACCACTGCTAGAACAGTGACCTCCGTATCTTCGCTTTCAATAACGTGTTCCCTCCCCATCATAATTATTCCGTTCTTTCCTGAACTGTGACTCCAATATTGCAAAATAGTTTCACTACTAGGTTGATGACGGTTAGGATATCTGGTACAGACGCAAGACTAAACAGGAATTTTTCCTTACTTCTCCATAAATCAACAGCATATAAACTTTCTCAGTTTGGGTAAATCGGTAGTAGTTGTTCATTTCACAAATGATGTTGTTAGAAAATTCAGAACATTCGAAATGTCAACAATTTGGCGTAAACACAACGACTGAACAATTAAAAAAATTTAATTCCATAGCCAACTAACATGAAGTTGGAAGGATCAATACAAATGTAGGTATAGCATGGAAATTATCTTCACAAAAAATAAATATGAAACAGAAATATGGAGATTTTTTCTTATTTAGTATTTCAATATGTTTTGGAGTTTCTAACCAACTTTAAAAATTCCTATGTTAGCATGGAAATTAGTGTATTTATGTTGAGAAATGAAGAAGAACTAAAATTGTAAAAATAGTTAGTCTGCATGAAAGTTATTGTGTGAAAAGTTTGGCCATGCATTATTGTTACTCACATGATATTGTTCAATCTTCCATAGCATACTTTCATGAAAATGTTCCGTTATGAGGGGAATACAGAAAGTAAGTCTTTATAAAATCTCAATTATATCAGCATCGTTATTTAAAAAAATAAAATAAAAATTTTCCATCTGAAATATAAAAATTTGATGCGCTTCCGGTCAAACCGAAAGTGTCATTTTTGGTTTGATTCTTGTTAAATTGTACATCCATAACATCAAATCGAAGTACCGAATTGGAAACATTCATATAAAATAACAACCGAAGATACAGGGGGGTAAATTATATATAAATATATATATATATATATATATATATATATATATATTTATATATATATATATATATATATATATATATATATATATATTTTTATGTTCTGTTCCCACGAAAAGGATATCCTGTAATGTTCAGAGAACATCGTGGGAACCAAGGGAAAGAAGGTAGGAGTTGGTGTTCTTCTTAAATTTCTGGAGGTTGTATGCCTCGGGAACACCTCCCTAGGCAATGAGTTCCAAAGCCTCGCTGTTCGTTGGATGAACGAGTCTTTGGAAAGTGATGTTCTGCAGGTCTCCAAAGTGACCACGAAGGGGTGTGATGACTGAACTTGACGGGTTAGTCTCGAAGAGACTGCCAAAGCAGGAACGATTGTTGATATTTCAGAAGAGCATCGCCCATGAAAATATCTATAAAATAGAGACAAATCGCCAACTTTTCTACGGTGTTCCAGACAAGTGAGCGAGTTTGTAAGCGAGGCATCACCGACGAGACGAATTACCCTTTTTTGGACAGAATCCAATAGCCTCAGGATATGTTTAGGTGCCGCGCTCCAAATATGGGAACAGTATTCCAGGACAGGTCGGATCTGTGCCTTATAGATCATAAGCAGCTGAGTGGGGGTGAAATAGCTCTTGGCACGAAACGAAAAACCAAGTTTTTGGGATGCACTTTTGGCAATGGACCTCACGTGATTTTCCCAGGAAAGGTTATTGCTGATAGTAATACCAAGCATCGATATGGATGACTTCAGTGGTATGGTTACTCCTGACAAAGTTATGTTAGGCACAGTGAGATCGGCTTTTCTAGAGAAAAGACATGCTTGTGTTTTGTTTGCATTGAATTCTACCAAGTTATTAGATCCCCACTCGAGAATTGCTGCTAAGTCCATATTTATATTATTAACATTTCTTCCTCGTTCATTTCTGGTTTCACGGGCTGATATAGGGGCCCTGGAAGAGAAAGCGGTATGGAGGGTACTATCATCGGCAAAGCTGTGTACTGGACATGAAGTTGCTTTCAACAGGTCGTTGATGTGAAGTAGAAATAGTGTTGGTGCGAGAATAGATCCTTGCGGAACACCAGCATTTATGAGTAGAGTGTCAGATGAAACTCCATCGACCACTACATGGAGAGACCTGTTTGAGAGAAAACTAGCAAGCAGAGAACACAGCTGAGGGGGCAAGCCATAAGACGGAAGCTTGGCGAGGAGTCCCTGGTGCCAAACTCGATCGAACGCCTTGGAGATATCTAATGCCACAGCTAAAGTTTCTCCATACTTTTCAATAGATAGCTGCCATAATGTGAGACGTAAGCGAGCAGGTCACCAACTGATCTCTGATGGCGGAAGCCATATTGCCTATCGTTGACAATTCCTGAGTCTTCCAGATATTTCATGAGCTCGATGTTGATGGCTTTTTCCATGACCTTTGAAATAATAGATAGCAGTGCGATAGGTCTGTAGTTGCTAGGTAGGGCCTTTTTGCCTTTTTTAGGGACTGGCTGTACTCTTGCAATTTTCCAATTGGACGGAAATACCCCCAAATTGTAAGAGTAGTTGAACAACTTGCAAAGAACAGGTGTTAGTTCGGGGGCACAATTCTTGAGAACAATCGGCGGGATTCCGTCAGATCCACAGGCTTTGGTGGTGTTGAGACCCAGCAAAATATTTCTGATAGTACGTTGGCGAAAGGTGATCTCGGGCATGTGACTGTCAATAGGTGTAATGTTCGGGGGTTGTTTTCCCGATGAATCCAGAGTGGAATTTCCAGCAAATAGGTGCGCAAAGATATTGGCTTTTTCCTGGGCAGTCGTTGCTAGTGTTCCATCTTCTTTGGTTAGAGGAGGAAATGAGCTGGAAGTGAAGTTTCTTCCCACAGCTTTGGCGAAAGACCAAAATGAACGGGATCCGTTAGGACATTCAGCAAGTTTTGATCTTATTTTGGCATTGTGGGCATCTTTTGAGCATTCTATTGTCTCTTTGCATATGCCTCTAGCCTCGACATATGCTGCTCTGGTCTCAGGGCCCGGATTCTTTAGCCATCGATGGTATGCTGCCTGTTTGGAAGCCACAGCTTTAGAGCAGTTTCTGTTAAACCAGGTCTCATCGGACGATGTTCTTCTTCCGGTATTCGGTATGTAGGTTTGCATCCCCAACATGATGATTTCAGAAATTGTCTCAGCACATCGTGTTGGATCTACTGAAGAGAAACAAACTCTCTTCCATGGAAACGCTGAGAAAAACATACGAAGACCTTCCCAGTCGGCCGAATTGTAATGCCACATGAGACGGGGTGGTATTGTGCAGCTCGATGGTAAATGGAAAGAGCATGTTGTGGAGATGAGGGTGTGATCAGAGTTTCCAAGTGGGGCACAAACTTCTATTCTATACGGGTCAGGATTGGTGGTGAGGAAAAGATCTAGTGTATTGGCAGACTGGTTGTTGACATCAGGGATGCGGGTTGGTAGCTATATATATATATATATATATATATATTATATATATATATATATATATATATATATATATATAAAGAAAGAGGAGAGGTAGTCTTTGCTGACTAGTTAGGAAAAAGTCTGAGAAATTCTTTGGGACAGCAGCAAACGCAAATGTACTCTTATAACATTATATTTCCAATATTTCGACAATGAATATTGTCATCATCAGGGAGCTACAAAGGTGAAATTACTATAGTATGTTGATAAATATAAAAATAACCTTACTTACATATTAAATTGAATTAAATAACCTTACTTACATATTACATAGAGGACTCCTTTGACCTGTCTGCAAATTTCAATAAAATGCAACTTCCTGAGAATTACGTGTGATTTCACTTTTCAGTAACGTTCATTCGGATTCATGCATAAGAGCAATCCACAACAATTGGGAGAACATCAGTAATTTTTGTAAGATTTGTGAAGATGACTTCATCAATATGTTAACTTTTCTCTTCAATAATACACACTTCTCATTTAATAACCAGGTTTATAGACAATCTTTTGGCAACCCATGGGGGCAAAGATAAGTCCCATTTTAGCAAATTATGTTATGGACGATTTGCTAGATATAGTCTTGAATGTCCTTCCTTACAAAGTTTTCTTCATCAGAAAATATGTTGATGACATGATCCTAGAACTTCCTCGATCAGAGATTACAGAAATTGTAGATATTTTCAACAGCTATGACCCGTTTATACAATTTACCATCGAAAATGAAGATGATGAAGGTAGCGTTCCTTTCCTGGACACTAAGCTCATCCGTACTTCCAATAACACCTTACTAGTTGACTGGTATAGAAAACCGATCAGTTCTGGAAGATATATGAACTACTTGTCTTACCACAAACAATCGTTGAAAATAAACTTGGTCAAGCAGATGAAACAACGTGTTCTACGAATTTCTGACTCTTCATTTCACCACAAAAATTTGAAAATTCTCCACAAGTTATTCAAACAAAATTCATATCCTTCATCCTTATTGAATAAGATTTTATTCAGCACAATATATACATGTTGAATGTAGGACGTAATGCTACCATACTTTTGAGCAACACCATCTCAAGTTATGATCCCAAGAATTGGATACTCGAACCAACTAGACTCAGCAAAACCAGTGCCAAAGCCATCGATTTAATTTTATGCACTGAATCTATCCTCGTCAACAACGTGCCTCTGGCATTTCTATTCACTGCCTTGTATCCTGTTTGATCGGTACTGGCGAAGTTTGCTCTGAACCCAATCTACGTACATTTCGTTACTTCGAAAAATTTATTCATGACTCTTTTGTCTGACTCGCACTGATTCCTTCCCAATCTACCGTCTTGAAAATATTGACTCTGAAGTAGAATAGTACACTCATTACCTTATTTGACTATCATGCACCTTTTAGAACTGTTGAAGTAACCAGGTCAGCAGCATCTTGGATTACTGATATAATCCAATTGATGATGTCATTTCGAAATGAAGCCTTGATTAAATATAAGCGTACCAAGCTAGAGTGTTATTGGAATTACTATAGAGATCTCAGGAAACAAACTGAATATGCAATAGTTTGCGAAAAAAGAGCGTACATCCAATTTAGAACAAGAAATTGTGGAAATCTTCAAGTTACAAATGATTATTTTTCCAGCCCTTCACATACCGACTTGAAACTAGAAGCTGATCCTATCAACCACTACTCCAACAACCATCTGCCTGGTGCAGGACTATTCAGATCCACACCTACTAGTGAAACTGGCATCTATGAGTACCTTCTTTCTATTAAATCGTGAGCTATTGGTGCGGACTCTATAAGTGTGAATATGTTACTTCACGCTTGTTCATCTGCCTCTAGCATTTTTGTCACATTTTTAACTACTATATAGAAAAAATACATATCCATCTATTTGGAAACGTGCTGTTGTCCTCGTTTCACCAAAAATCAGTATTCCATGTGTGAAGGAGTACTTACCAGAAATCCATTTCAATTCACAGAAAAATATTTATATCCAATATTCAATGAAAAAGATTATTTTTCATTGTGAATTACCCCTTAGAGGTCATCTTGAACGATGGAATCTATCATCCATCGTTCTGAAGTTCATCTTTGAGTTGCAGATGATTTCATAAAAATCATATTACGTAACCACGATCATCAGGAAGTATTGAAAAACTGAAAATCACATATTTGAAAAACAATGATAACTTGCAATGATAGATAGTCTAAATATAGTTTAGAAAACCTAAAAACACGCTTATGAAGCAATAAGGTATAAAATGCTAAAAATAATAAGAATAAAGTCATTGACCAAAAATTTTTCCCTTATGTAAAAAAGCGTGAGGTGCTTGATATAAGTTATCTTAATATAATTATGAAAAGCAAGTGAAGAGCACCCCATACTTTTTTTACATAGCGGAAATTTTTTTGGTCGATTACTTCATTCTTATTATTTTCAACATTTTAGTCCTTATTGCTTCATAAGCGTGTTTTTTAGTTTTTCTAAACTATGATTTTATTTTTAACTTTTTAGTCCATATTGCTACAGAAGACTAAAAAATATTATGGGAGAAAAACTCTTTGATTAATTCCTCCACCATAATTTTGCGAAGATGCATTCGCCATATTTTGAAATGAAAATTATGCTGTAAAAAACCTGTGCTTTGGCCATATTTTTTAAATGAAATGATATTTTTTTCTGACGATCAAGGTGAGAATACCAAGTTATAGCTATGAAATAATTGTATTGTCATCGGTTCTCAATATGTGTGCAAAATTTCAAATACTCTGAACATCTGGAAGTAGGTGAAAATTAATTTCAGAGATACTATTACCTACATTCATACATTGATTCATACGGGTGAAGTTAATAAAGCGTGTAAAAAAATAGTCCTAGAAAAGTTTTTTACATTTTTATCTTGCTTTGAAGCTGTGATGGTGGTAATACTTTCATTACACCTGTATGAAATAATAACAATATGATTTATCACAGTGGAAAGGTTCAGGTATGCTGTAAATCACTCTTTGCTCATTGGGCGTTTCAAAAAAGATCATTTACAGTATTATTTTTGCTGATTTTGGAATATTCTAGCTTATTACTTACTACAGAATCTTCTGCGTGACGAATATTTGAAACAGTTTTGAGTCAAATAGAATAGAATGACTTTTCTGAATTCTAGTTGATGAAATGAAAATATCGAGGTTTTACTTTTGGTAGCTATCATTCTTTATGATTCAGCATGATTTGTTCCAATACATAGTTTTTCACGAAGGTATGGGTTGAATTTTCTGAATACGCTAAAAGTATATTTTTTTAGAACTCGGTCCCACTACAACAAAGTGTCAGAGTAGATAATTAACTTGCCAATGAAATAACTGATGACATGGTCTCTTTTAGAATATAAATTTCGGTTCGGAAATGCAAATAACAACCCCTCTGGTAATCTGGGGCCTGAGTCATCATAACCATTTTCGACCCGTCTACTCGTGCTAGCCTCACTCACTCGCACTAATATCATTTATTTATATATATATATATATATATATATATATATATATATATATATATATATATATATATATATGAACTGCATCAGATTATATAATCTGTGCGGTGAAGCTTAAACCTAATATCGTGGAATTTTAATGGCACGAAATTTCGTGCATATTAACAGGTCACCAACAAATGTGTCAGATAGGCCTACCCACGATACCAATAGTTGTACTCCTCATGCGTTTAACGCAAACAAATATCGAGAATAAGAGAAATATATATATATATATATATATATATATATATATAATATATATATATATAATCTGGGGCTGAATCATCATAACCCTTTTTGACCCGTCTACTCGTGCTAGCCTCACTCACTCGCAATTATATCATTTATATATATAATACACATTGAATTTTTCTTAACACAGTAAATCCAACATTATTATTAACATTTATTATTTTTCCACTGAATTGTATTGTAACCTTCATTTTTTTTGGTCAAATCATCAATGCAGTCGACAATTCAAACATTTACTTTCCTCTCAGATATAATATTCATCAATATATAACAACAGAATATTGTATCGATTTTGTAGTTTGTTTTGTGGCCAAAAATAATTACAGTTTTCATATTTCATTCCTAAATCCCTATAAAGATAATCAATGTTTTCTTGTGTTAATTTCAGTATTGCTTGTACAAATATTCGATACAAATTATCCAATTTGTAGTCGGATGTAAGTGATAAAATATACTGGAAAACATATAACTATCGACTTTCTTCACGGCTCATTCGCTCAAAATCACGCTCGAAGAACTTTACTATTTCATACTCCATTGTGTCCACAGGACAATAAAAAGTAATTTATCCCCGAGGAATACAACTTGCATAATAACGATCAGAAGAAATAACGTATTACATTGAATTCTTTTATATATATTTATATATATATATATATATATATAGTGGGAAGTATTTGCTGACTAGTTAGGTACAAAACTAGGGATATTGGGGTAAGCAGCAATGAGGTTTATCCAAACTTTCGGAAATGTTTATTTCCATCATCAGGGCATAAAACGAAGTTCAAAGTTACTACAACCACATTAGCGTTTAAAATTATATAAATATAAATGTGTACTGATGATTATAATAATAATAATTTATTGGCCCAAATTATGTAAGTTTTTTTAAAAAAAAAAAAAAAAAAACGAGTAAGGTATATAAAGACACGTCGACAATTATAGTAAAATTTTGAATATAAAACTAATGTATATTATGTTAAGTTCAGTCACCTGCAATACACGAAATTCAAAAAATATATATAAAATTTAAAATTAGTCAATATTACATCACAACAGAAGATACATAGATAAAAAAATGCTTTCTTATATCTCAATCAATTATTTCGTCAAAATTAAATTCGAAATATTCTTCTAGAGATTAGAATGTATTTTTTAATAATATATTGATGATTGCTGCCTTCAACTGTTTGGTATGGGCATTTTTCAGTGCATCCGGTAATTTGTTAAAAATTTTGATGGATCTGTGATTAATTGCCTGTTGAGTTTTTTTCAGGCGGTGATAGGGAATACTCAACGAATTTCTATCCCTTGTGTTATGAGAATGGTAGGAAGAATTCTTTCACAAACATCACACATTGTAGAATGAATACTGAAGGTAAAGTTAAGATGCAAATAACGGTTTACAATGTTCTCGAACTAGCCTTTGCTATTATTCGTACAACTTTTTTTGTAGTTGAAATATTCTTCCACTTTCTACGGAGTTTTCCCAAAGAAGAAGTCCATAAGAAAAAATTGAATAAAAGTTACTGTAATAATATGTTAATGCGGTATCTAGAGTAGTGAATTCTATTAGTTTCCTAATTTGGTACCCTACTTTATTTTTATTTTTTAGATAAGTACTTGACATGTTCTTTCCAGTTCAATTCCATGTCAATATGTATACCTAATAACTTAACGCTATTCTCTTGACTACCATGTGAGAACATGAACTCGCTTGTTTTCTCTGTGTTTAGTTCTAAATTATTTGTCGAAAACCATTCTGAAACCTTTGCTATTGTTTCAGTATTTCTGAGTTTTAGGTTTTCAATATCGGGGCTTATATTTAAAATTGTAGAGTCATCAGCATATAATGTCATTGTGTCAGCATTTAAATATTTTGGTAAATCATTTATGAAAATAATAAAAAATATGGGTCCCAATATTGATCCTTGGGGAACTCCGATATCTATTGCTATTATGTCTGACTTCTCGCCTGATGGTAGAATCACTCGTTGCTGTCAACTGTGCAAGTAGAAAGCGTATAATTCCAAGGCAGCACCCCTGATCCCATAAAAATCTAATTTTGCCAGTAGGTATTCATGTGTGACGCAATCAAATGCCTTCGAAAAATCCAACATTGTGGCACACTAAAAGTTATTTTTATCAATCGCATCCATGATTTTTTCTAAAATGCATATTATTGCTTTCATTGTTGATTTATTACTGCGGTAACCAAACTGCTCTTTTGGGAAAAGTTATTTATCTTCAAAATATGAAACTATCCTAGATTTTGGTAGACATTAATTTTTTTTTGAAAAAACAGGAAGCACTAAAATGAGTCTAAATGAGTTAACTTCGTTATCGTCGTTTGTTTTTGGAATCGGTACTACTTTTGCAATTTTTAGTTTATCCGGAAAAATTATCTGTTCTATGCACCTATTAAAAATGTAACATAATATTGGAGCCAGCTCATCACACATATGTTTAACCACCCCTACGCTCATATCATACACATCTCTACTATTTGAGTTTTTCAAGTGTCTAATAATACTTTTAATTTCCTCATCAGTAGTAGGGCTAATGAAAAAAGAATAACAGGGAGAACTATGAGTATTTTGCAGTGCATGCAAAAAATCAATGTCGCTATGAGGTATTGAGTTAACAATGTTTTTGCCCACATTGACAAACAAATTGTTGAAATTTTCGGCAGAAATTTTTGTTTCATTTTTGTTGATATATTTTCCTGTCTGTTGTTTGATCAATATCTGAATTACTTTGGGATTTGTTGTTTAAGTTTTCTATGAAATCTTTATTCACTTTTCGTTTGGCATAATCAATTGCTTTTTTACAATTCGATTTAATTTTTTTATAAAGATCATTTACCTCCTGTGACTTGACGCATTGTTTTATAGTATTTATAGCTTCTAGTTGACTTCTCATTTTTTTCAGATTTTCATCAAACCAGTTTGAACCTATTTAATTTTTGCATTTGATATTTTTTTCCAGGAAATGATTGTGGAATTTGTCTAGGAATATCAGAAAAAAATTGTTAAATAAGTCATTCGCCTTCTCAATAGTATGAAGTTCGGTCCAGTTGAACTTAGATATAGTTTGTTTGAACTCATTCAGCTTCTGTTGAGATATGACTGTAATGTTTTTAATTTCTTTATTTTGTCAAGGAATATCTCTTTTCAAAGTTGCTAAGATGCCTGAATGATCGGATAGACAAAAGTCATGGACTTCAACTAGTATGTTTTCAGTTATATTAGTCATTAAATTATCAATACAAGTTCCATTCTTTCTGGATATACGTGTTGGTGTTGTTACAGAAAATTCTAGATCAAATAATTCCACTAGGTCCCTGAACTCCCTTTTGTATTATTAATATCAATATTGAAATCGCCATTTATAATGAATTTCTCTCTATTATGCAGTATCAGACGTTGAAGCATAAGGGAGAACTTTTCAAGGAAACTATTCACATTTTCAAGAACAGGTGATTTGTAATATAGTGATGATTACAATGTTGAGGTCAGTTAACTTAATAGCAGCAAATTCAAAAACTTTTTCAATATGGTGTGAAAAGTGAAACTGACAGGTTAGGAATACTAGGTTGCGGTAATATTAAAAAAAACTATTATTTCATATTACATTGTTGTCAATTTTGATTGATATCTAAAGACAATAAATAAAAGTAGATCTCACTCAAATGGTTGATATCAATTTTTTTTATTTATACAATTGTTTTCTTGGGAAATGAAAGCCATTTCTATGAATGTTCTCTTATATGTATGTGACTCTGTCTTCTTCCATCTTTCAGGGTGCAATCTGCATTCACTGTTATTAGAAATTATTCTGTTCGATAATGATCGTTGCGTTTGACCAATATATTGTTTATTAAAACCATGACAAGGAATACTATAAATTACATTTGACATTGAAAGTAATGGAGTTTTATCTTCAACTTTGGAATAAATTGATTTGATTTCTAGAACTTTTTCATATAATAATATATGAAAAATTTAAAATATCATATAAAACAGTTCTAACAATCATCGTTTTTGGTGCGTTAAAAGCGTGTTCTTCAGTTTTTTCAAATATATATTTTTTATATTTTCAACTTGAATTAAAAAGGATCACATATCAAAATTAGAAAGAAATATTGTGTGAAACACGTTGGGAAACCTAATTTTCCGTAACTCGCTTTTTTTACGGAACTCGCTTCGCTCGTTTCCCAGAAATTCGCTCATTACGAAAAATAGTGGTTTTCCCAACTGGTTGCACAAATAACTATTGTTTGCAGTTTTGGTTCATTTTCTGGCGGTTTTGCATTTTCAATATTTTGTTTATATTCCATTTTATAGGCTTCAAGGATAGTATAATTTAACCATCGATGCCATATTTTCTAAAATGAAATTGCTATCGTTTGCGTTCTAATGAAAGAAACACTTATCAATGTCAACAATTTGTGAAATTCGGTTTTTATTTATGAACTTTCCAGTTCTGGTATTGTACATAGAAGGACCAATAGATGTGCCGCTCAACAAGGTACGGACATGTAAATTTAATGTGACCTGAAAGGTGGAGCGTAAAATTTCATTGATTTATCAATTCTGAAGGAATCCGACTATGGTGTCAGTTTTAAATGTAGTCGTTCAGTTCACTAGGAAAAATATGGGTATTTGGAATTAGTGTTGGATAAACAGTAAAAAAATATCCATGGAAATCATGTGAATTGTTGATAACTTTTCCATTAAGTTAAACTTTTTAACGTTTTCGGATGGAAGCTTTTCCAAATTCAATATTCGGATATCTTTCGATCTCTATGTAGTATTATAGTATGTCCGAAGAAGTGGAAGGGATAATCATCAAATATGTTTGAATCTCTTTGGTTCACTCTGTTTTCACAAACGGTTTGAAATTTTTGGGGTAAGAATTTTTCATGGATGTGAGGATTCGGAAGATGTAATGCTCAGTGTATGTTATCCAGATTGAAGAAACAAAAATCATATTATAATAAGACAGCTTCGAATTATTTCACTACGGAATCGAAACACCAGGTTTTTGTTTGTCCAATGATACTGCGAATATAAGTTTTTATTCGTGTAGGCTACTTCAAGTGTGAGGTTGAGTAGTTATGTTTATACCTTTCTTGTATATATTTCTTGCCATGATTTTCTATCTTTTGTCGTTTCTGTTATTCCGGTCCTAAGTATCTCCATTTTATGGTTTTCTCTCTTCCTATCACATCCATGTTCTTTGCTGTCTTTCTATTTGAATTTTTCCCTATATTCTAGTCTTGAAAAATGTTAACTCATTCTTTCATTTGATATCCAACATACGTGATCAAATTACTCAACTGACTATCCTCTATTCTGCGTTGATAAATCTGATATTAAGTTCTTTTCTAGAAGTTTTTTCCAATTTAACTCTATTTGGTTGATTCTTTATTCCCCTCAAAAAAATTATTTCTATAGCTTTAATTCTGCTTGTATGTCTTTTCGTTTATGTTCTACTCTTACTACTATCCATTGCGCGTCCATAGTCGCCTCCCCATAAACTTGAATTGATAAACTTTCGGAAAACTGAATAAGGTACCTCTTTTATGGTAATCAGTGACGTAATAATTGAAAATGGTGGTCGGGCGCCATTTTGAATGGGATCATATGACACAAGTATTACCTCATTGAAAGTTCGCTCCAAGTACTTCTCGATGATTTCGAAATGATTTAAATATTTCAACTCATTCATGAGTTTCTAAAATCGCCAAAATATCAATTGCTAGGATCATCATTAGTTAATCAGTTGCCAGTTATATAATGATAATAATAACAATGAACGTCCTCATGACCTTTGAATACAATATTATATACATTCGAAATGATAATATATTATATTCCGAAAAAGGGCGGAGTTCAGTTCACTTGATGATACAAGGAGAGGCAAGGCTAGGTGCCTTCAGACTGGGAAACACACTGGACAACATAAATATTGGGACAGGACACATGAGAGTCGTAAGCATTGTAACCATAGACGTGCTAGACCTCAGATCAGATAACTTTGCGAAACGATTCTCCTTTGACAAGTCATACAGGGTAGTAATGCCAGATAGGACTGTATGGAACAACACAAAACTCAACACCATTCTACAGGGCAAGATCTGGTACACAGAGGGATCAGAGATGGAGAAATGTGTACTCCAGAAACCCAAAAACCGAGTTCAGCTATTCACTGGGTACTCACACCCGTATTTCAAGCAGAGGTCTACGCAATCTTTCAATGCGTGAAGGAAAACATTATTAGGGAAACAGATCCACATTCTCTCAGACAGTCAGGAGGCAGTGAAGACTCTAACTAGCCAGGAGGTGACGTCCCAACTGGGTGCATTAGTTTGTCATTTTGTGAGAAACGACGTTTGTTGAAAAATCTAACAAAATGCTTTTCCAACTGAAACTCACAAGATTAAAATTTTAATGATGATTGGCTACGGATAGGACCAGAACACAACATGAAGTTATTCATTCATTCAGAGACAAGTATCCTGATTTACCACCCATATCGCAGAGTACCATAAGCAAGATTGAGAAACACTTCCGGGAAAATGGGCATTTAAGGAAAAACAAAGAATGATCGTCAGAGTGCCCTCAATGAAGATGTCGAAATGAATGTACTCCTCTCTGTTGAAGGGAGTCATTATGTTTGCATTAGGCAGATAGCTAGGGAATTCGAAATTAGCCAGTCTTCAGTGATGAAAATTCTGAAAACCCATAAATTTCATCCTTATGAAGATGACAATCCTCCAGGAACTCACCGAAGATGATCCGAATAGAAGAATCCAATTCTGCGAAGAAATTAACGATCTACTAGACAGAAATGTTGTTAACATAGAAAACGTCCTGTTTTTTGTGGAATCAACGTTTACGTTAAATGGTGAGGTGAATCGTCAAAACTGTCGTTATTGGGCAGACAACAACCCACACTGGATAAGAGAAGGCCACACTCAATATACAGCAAAAGTTATTGTTTGGGCAGGGATTTTGGTAATAGGGACCAATTTTCTTCCAAAGGAATCTCAGTGGAGACAGATATTTGGAATTCTTGCATGAAGAACTAGTTCCGACTTTGGCTACTCTGTTTCCTGATCTGGATGAAGCCGATGTCCCGAATAGAAACATCTGGTTTCAACAAGACGGTGCGCCTCCCCATTTTGAGAGACCTGCGTATCTGGATGATGTATATCCAGGCAGATGGATTGGTGGAAGGAGGAGCTGTTGAATGGCCTCCCAGGTCTCCGGATTCAATACCTATGGACTTTTTCTCATGGGGGTACTTGAGAAGCAAGGTTTTCAACACCAAACCGGAAAACATTGAGCAGTTACAAGAACGAATACGAGAGGAGGGTTGACTTATTTCCGCCCAAGCAATAAGAAATGTTAAGAACGAGTTCAAATTCCGCTTAGGATATTGTCAGTTAGTTAATGGACAACATTTTGAGATTCATTGAAGAAAAATATTTGTGTTGATATCAGATAGATCAGGTGAATCTCATTTTCGAATTAGTTGATGTTTATTTAATATCTGTCAACCGACAAAGAATAAAAATTTGATATTTGGTACGCATTTGTTACTCACTATACCTTTCGAAAATAGTCATAAAAAAATTAGGATTGCCATCTAAAAAAATAGTCGATGACGTCATATCTCAAATTTGAGACACGCTGTATGACATTTTCTCACATAAAAACGAGCGCAATTCAAAATAAAAATCGACCTGTCCAGGCATATTTAGAACAAAACAACTCTCTTTGAGTTACTGAATTTATTCCAAGTTAGAAACTCGCACTGTATAAGTAATACAATGAAAAAGAAGAAAAAAGAGATAAATAAAGAAATGAAATGTTCACATCATGAAAACAAATGAGTTGTAGATTGACATGCTTTTCGATAGGAAACCCGAAAGCGGAGTATTTGAGTTATTGATGTTAGTCGAGCAGAAATGAATACAGATTCGATTCGAATTGCTGAAAATCTACTAATTTCAGTTCATGGGGTGGATTATTATATACATCGGCCTATTTCTGCAACCAGGGCTCAACACCGAGGCCAGTGAGCACACTCTTTCCAACCGGAAAATTTTGCCGAATCCTCTGTTGTTTCAGAGGTAGGTTCCTTCAACGAGCTCAACATCTATAAACTCATGACCGTCATCTCAACGTCTCCTCCGCAGGATGGAATATCTATCGTCATATCTCGTGCTCATTGATATGACGCCTGCAGCTGTGATTATGCTGCTACCTACAGTTGTTGGGACATTTTAAGCGCGTACCTTCCTTGTCAAATAGCCACTCATCCAAGTACTAGCCACGCCCGATGTTGATTGGGTCCAGTTATCGATGATACTCTCGTCTACCTGACCAGCCTCGTTGCCCCTATGATGGTTCCCCATTGACATAATCTGTGAAAGGGATTAGCAGCAAGACTGAGTCTCCTATTCTTCATATCCAACTTACAGATATATTTCAATTCATATGTTATTCTTTGACCCCTTTTTATTCTATAAATGAGACTCAAGCATGAATTCTGTAGATTTTTCATCATATTTTTGTATTTTTTTGTTAAAAGTGGACCGTACACACAGTTGGCATAATCAAAATGCGATAAAACGAGGTTGTCATATGGAGTTGACTCTAATTTCAGTGAAAGATAGTGTCTGACACCATAGATCAATCTTAGAAAAGCCTATGCGTGCTGTACTGAGTTATCAACATGCTTTCCAAACCTCAAAGTGTGATCGATGATGACCCCAATATTTTTAGTTCCTTCCACCAAGTCATTTGTTTCATCATTGACTGTAATATCCACGATAGCTTCCATATTGAGTCGCTTGATTTTGGGTTCAAACAATAAAACGAAAGATTTACGACAGTTGAGAACTGAACAGTGATCTGTTGCAGCCTTGACGAAGTGATCGGTTGTAAATTGTCATTGAATAATTCACACTCAGCACTCACAGGTAAAAAGCAATGGTATACTTGGATATCGTCCGCGTAGCAATGCACCTTGCACTGACTCAAGTTACTTATAAGGTTTGGGGAGTAAAGCGAGAAAAGAATAGACCTCAAAATTGAACCTTGTAGTACTCCATGCTGAAAAGTTAATATGAGAACTCCTCACCTCACCGATCAGAGGTTGGTTCAACTCCCATCAATATCTATCCTCCAATATTCACTGTACATCTTTAGCGACTGTTCTGAGTTCTAAATGCTCTCGAATGATATCTATTGAATCAATTCCGAATACTTAGGGGCTCCACTCTTCAACTTTGGAGAAACTGAATCCGGAATGATGGAATCACAATTTGGGGCAACTCATCTCCGAATGGTACCTCGTGTATGGAATTATCCAAATATTCCATATGGATTGATTTCACTGGAGCTTTTAAACGTTCTTCAAGGATAATTCAATTTATGGTCACCATACAAGATCGAATAATCATTTTTATTTGTCCAAATTAAGATACACGGTGTCTCAAAAAGGAATCCCAAAGGAATCAAACTAATTGATAGCCCACATATGTTCAAGGAAGGACTGAAATTGCTTTTTATTGACCTCTGTTCCTAGAGTGTAAATGGGTTTTTCTGTTATTCTTGTTGAGCTCGAAGTTTGTCTGATCATCTAATTTCACAAGTTTGTCTATACCTGAAGTCTGCTTTCATTCTACAGTTTTCCGAGTATCGTATATACATTAGTTATACCTGACCTATCCGAAAACTTCCCAGCTCCATGGATAAAATAAAATGGAATTGAATGGATTTCCGATATGGTCATCGGCAATTTTCACTCACAAACTGAGATCAAAATATCTGAGAATAATCACCGATGAATTTGGATTCAGTTACCTACATATCATTAGTAACATCCCTGAAATCGAAAGTTTTAAAAGAATTAGGCTAAGTTAGTTACCAATTCCAGTATAACTGGGTCCACCCCTTCTAGTTTTTCTGTGGGGTAGATCCCATCGGAATCAATCCCCCGTACGACCATGAGACTCATAGGGATTCCCATTTTCATTTCAGACACAGTGTCACCGGAAGATATCCTCCGTTATCAACGAAAACTTCTGCGTAGTATTCCAACGTCAACACATGAATGCCACATATTTCAACGACTAATTCGGTTCTGATGAGCTTGGTATGTAGAGAAAATAGACAGACATACATACCAGTATCTCTCACCCAGTAGTTGATGGATTTCGGATAGGCTTCAACGTTACATTCTAGAGTTACATCGGTGCCGAGTGGGGCCCCTACTAGTTGATTCGGTACGTGGATCACTGGATGAACTGAAAGAAAAATCGGATGTGAATATCCAATGATGCAATTATACGGATATTTGTGAATTAAATTACATTGCTGTCAAATTGGTTTCGATAAACCGCGAAATTCGTTGTCATATCTTTTCACTGCTTATGAGCTCAAGGAGGAAAATGGGATATGGAACTTGTGTAATGAACTGCACAAATAATGTAAAAAATTGTTTTTGTAAATTTTTACAATGATGGCTCAATGATGGTACTATTATTGATAGCTGGTTTCGGTTTTCAGTATCCATTGATATTTCACATCTGAAAATATGAAGTTGACTGGGCAATTCTTGAGTGATTTGACGAATTTGGGGTATTTCTAGTGAAAAATAATGCTGAATAAATGCAATTACACGCTCGCAGAGGAAATTGATAAATAAGGCACAATTATGTTACTACATTGGGGGATGTTTTGCGGAGTGTTAATGTCACTACTCGTATTGAATAACTTTGGCCGTTAATCCTTAGTTCTTCAGCATTTGTCACAGTTTGTGCCTGAAGTAATTTATTTACTTTCATCACATAGTTTTGAAATATTAATTACGTTTTATGCTTTCAAATCTTGTTCTTTTTATAATATCCATTTGTCAATCTTATTAATTGCACTTAATTATCGATAACGTTACACATTTTTTCAAGTTTTCCACTTGAATTTGATAGACATTATCAAGATATGGCTTATCGTCTGACTGTCAAATAATTTACGGGTCCCGAAATGTTGCGGTCGCTAGGAGGCGCCACTGTCATGCACACTGCGAATACATGTGTATGCTTGCGTCAGGGGTAACTTTACGTTGTCTGCCACGGGAAATGTCTGCCGTGTTAGATATGGGCTTAGAATTTATTAATTACGTATATAAATATCAGCTTTATCGGAATACTGTGAATTGTTTGTTTTTTTATTTTTAAAAGTGACTGCCATGGCCTTGGAACCATCATAGGGGCCTGCTATTGTCATTTTTTGATAAGAATAAATAAGTATTATGAAATATCCAAGTGGCAACCTTGTCGATATGTTTTGAAATTTGGCCAAATTTTAAAACCTTTCATACCCACGTGACTCCCTAGGGATGGCAGGTATGATGGGGTAAATACAGAAAATATAGGCGTTGTCGAAATATTAAGTCTACCGGCCACTGTCAGAAGACTTGAAGATTTAGAAATTTCATGCGAAATTATAAATAATTGCTGTAACACACAAATATACTTGTTCAGATACTTCTGGGATTCGCAAGAGGATCAACCTACTTTGATTTTGATTTCGACCTTCCATCCATGTTGTCAACTACACGTTACCTGGGTATATTCAAACTTTTTACGTCAAATTAGTCATAATTAATTTTACTCCAACCGTCCAATTAGCCACTCCTTCCAACCTGACCAATCAATTTGATCTCATAAGTCTGTGGCACGTATAATAAATAAAAACAAAATTCACCAAAAATTTCAAAACTTCCGAAATTTTGGAGTCAGTTAGTTAACTGTATGAAGTATCCATTAAGCAATGCTTTACCATGCTACGGCAGTAAAAAAAACTCCGAATTTTCACATTTTGAGCTAGACTCTAGAGGTATTGGAGAGGAGATATGAAAAAATGTCCTGCAAAAAAGTTGTAGTTCGTTACTCTTTATAGAAAAGTAAATGAACTTTGCGATAAAACATGCGTTAGAGAGATAAACGCGATTTTCCACTTGTAGCCTAACGTCCGTTTGAAATTGCGCGGAAACGAAAAATAGCCCCAATTTTTATACAACTGGACTAATCAATCGATATTTCTCGCTACTAGGAGCTGTTTTAGAAAGCCAAAATGTAAAAAAACGCCAATCTTTCACATGAGATTAGTTTCGTAGTTCATACAAACTCCAATCCCAACACAAATAGTGTTCAAAGATTTCCGAATAAATATCTGTGAGTGTGTACACATTTTGGTTGATAAATTCATGGGGAATCGTTAATTCCTTGGGGCTTTGTGGTATTCACGGTGGATATATCAGCCTTGTTCTGCTGAATTACTTTCGGTTTTGTTGGAAGAAAGTATTTTGACATGTAATTTCGGGGTATTTTTCTTGATAAAGAATAACCTTGAATTTTCTTGTACATTGTTTGATCAAAAACAACCCTTATAGAAAAATTATCGGCTGGTTTATAAGTACATTGAAATATTATTTCAAATTCTAGGAAATATGTACAGAATCCGTCTTTTTTAAAGAAAAATACTTCCGAATACTTACCGAGAGTAATCTGGTTGAACCCACCTAGAACAGCACAAAGCCCCAAAGAATTATTGTGGCAATGATTCATCACGAATTCATCAACCCAAATGTGTACTCACACACAGATATTCAATCGGAAATATTTGAACTCTGTATTATGATTGGATTTTGTATGAACTTTGAAACTGAACTCTTGTGGAAGGTGGAAGTTTTTTTTACATTTCATGTGCTTCTTCTTTTTGAACAGCTCTAAGTAGCGAGGAACATCGACTTACTAGTCTTTCTGGTTGTATAAAAATTGAAGCCATTTTTCGTTCCCGCGCAAGTTCAACTGGCCGTTAGAGTACAAGTGGAAAATCTGCCTAACGACATGATTCATCGCAATATCTATGTCAAACATTTTTGTAGAAAAAATAACGTGCTAGAACTTTTATGCAAGACATTTTTTCCATATCTCCAATACTTCTGTAGTTGTAGCTCAAAATATGGAAATTGGAGCATTTTTTTTTTTTTATTTTAGCACCCTGGCATGGTGAAGAGTTGCTTGATGGATACTTCATACTTTCAAATTCCTGAATCTAAAATTTCAGCTGTTTTGACATTTTTGTAAGGTCAATAACTCTAATGATTGGATTAGTACTAGTTTTATATTCAACGCCAGTTTGATGTTGACAATGTCTTTGTGTATCTTGAGAGAGGAATCTCACCCTGATCTGACACTATGTATTCAATTGATTTACCTACATTTTGTTTTTAATGTTCTTCGCATTCATAAATAAAGCTCTGATGATGGCAAACATCTGAAAGCGCTCAGCTTTACTTAGCTTTGAATTAACAAAAACACTGAATACATTTTCTTCAACATTCCTTACAACATACCGGTTGATTCTCTAAGGTGGTTCACCCCTATAACTTTTTTATTATTGAAGATAGAAAAACGAAATTTGGGGGTTGTGTATTATAGTTCAATTTACTTTTTAGATATATTAATTGATTTGCCGTACTTCCGGTTTGACTGGAAATGACCCCAACTTTCGATTTTCTAATAGGACACCTTATATATTTTTACTTATTTCGATCGAGAATGACATTCTGAATCCAACAACACCTTACTTGTCAATATTTGACAAATAAAGTATTCATTATTCCAATTTTCATTTTTCGATCTAGAATGCCATGGATCGTGTAAATCGCCACATTCTTGATCAAGTATGAATTTTTCCAGTTAACTTGATTTTTTCAAATGGAAAAGGGGTGGCTCGTTGGATTTTTGTGAAAGATCATTTTCTTACGAATTATTTGATACCACACACTTTCACTTTATTTTCACTATTTTTCTGAATGAGTGTCATACCTAATAAAGAATAATATGTATTCGGTATACTTATGCACTAAGTCCTGTTTTTCTAGTTATCCGTTACAAATAATTGGAGCTGTTGCTGGGACTACCTGAACAAATAGGCTAATGGATATGCTGCCACTTTTAGAAATTTATTTGTTGCGTTGTTCATAATTTGATATGGCAAATTATACTAGAAACGAAAAAAATTTACATGTTGCTAATCCACGGAGAAGCAAAAAAGAATGCAACCGATGCAGCTCGAATATATGCTCAGCGATTCCCTAATCGTTGCCATCCCACTAGGCATTATTTTCTGGAAAGGAAAATGCGAAATGAACCAGAAGAAAATGCCAATAACATCATCGTCGGTGAAGAGAAATAAGTGAATTGTACGGCGTCAATTCGCCAAATTGTTTTTGAGTGTGATATGAGTTATTCGTCCGTTTGAATAATTCTTCACAAATATAATTTTATCGATCATTCAAGTACCAACTACACCAACATCTTTACGATAACCACCACAACCGAAGATTAACTCATTGCAACTGGTTTTTGACTGAATACAGAGAAGATGTACGTTCTCCATTTGAAATTATTTATTCATATGAAACTGGATTCATCAACTTGGGTTTGTTCGATCGGAATAATAAAAGGTATTGATCTCAAACAAATTTACATCTGATGCAAGAAGGAAAGTTTTAATAGCGATTTGGTTTCAATTGCTGGATGGGTATTATCGGAGGAAAACTTTTAGGGACAATAATTTTCGACGGACAACTTACTGTGGAACGATATCTACAGTTTCTTGGAAATCAAATTAATGATTTCATTGAAGATTTGCCGTTGGCTAACCAAGTTGATATCTATTTTCAACAAGATGGAGCGCCACCTCACATTTCTCAAGTCGTAAGAGAACATCTGAATGACACCTTCCCAGGAAAGTGGATTGGCACTTATGGAACTATTCAGTGGCCTGCGAGGTACATTCTTAAGTTGTCATATTGTTTCATAATGTATTATTACTTTTTCATATTATAGATTACCAGAACTTAATCCGCTAGATTGTTCTCTCTGGGGGAAAATTGAAAATCAGGTGTATAACACAGCATCAGCTACTCGTGAAGAACTGGAGTATAAAGTAAGGGTGGCATTCCAGAACATCACCGCGGAACAGGTAATCAATGTGGTGCGCGCAGCAATTGAAAAAGTTGAACTTTGCCGTGATCAAGGAGAAGGTCATTTCGAAAATTAAGAACCATAACTGTGAAGTCATAAGCCTCAAAGTCGCATTCTTCCCATATTACTGGATCAAAAATGAAGCGATTTACACGATCCATGGCATTCTGGATCTAAAAATAAAAATTGGAATGAAAATGACTTTATTTGTCAAATATTGACAAGTAATGTGTAGTTGGATTAAAAATGTCATTCTCGATCGGAATAAGTGAAAACATATAGGATGTCCCATTTAAAAATCGAAAGTTGGGGTCATTTCCGGTAGAACCGGAAGTACGGCAAAGCAAGTGAATATGTCAAAAAAATTTAATTGAACTATAATACACAACCCCCAAATTTCGTTTCTCTATCTTCAATAATAAAAAAGTTGAAGGGTGTGCCACCTTAGAGAATCACCCGGTATATGTTCTGTTATGTTACCTACTTTATCATCAAAATCAACCTGATTCACGCATAATTCATTGTCATTCCACCGATTCTTGAAATCGGATATCATCGAATCACCCGTCCCTTAGAATAACTTGTCCTTCAACCTAAGCCACTATTTACATATGTAAACCTACACAAATGTATGTGAAAGCAAGGCCGTTATCGCTAAAACCACCACAAATGTGGTGTTGGATGAAATTGAATGAACGGGATTAAACGGACGCCAGATAGGACCACTCAGACTGAATGTTTTAATCCCTCCATTAGACTTTAGCTACACGCCTTGAAAAATTACGATCATGCTGTTCAAGAAAGTGTAAAATGCGGATGAATGCTTGTGAATGCCGACTCTTTCCACTCTAGATGCTGAAATCTTCTGTATATATATAAAAATGGATGTTGGTGTATGGGTATGTATTAGGTGGATAAACTCCCACACCGTTTGACCGATCAGCATGACAGTTGGCACATCTAAGGCCCGATTTCACTACAAGACAGATGAACGGCGTTTTCATAAACTCCGTTCTCACTAAACTCAGATTTCAATCTCGATAAACCTCGATCCAGTTTCACCGACACAAACAGACGAAAGCTAAACCGAGTTTATTGAAACTTAGTTTGAGGACAGTCAAAAGCTGGCAACATAGTGAAATATGCACGTTTCTGTCATTTTTGCATAGATTTCGTTGTTTTGTAGAGGAGCCAAAGATAACCTAAAAATTTAAAACCGATAACTTTCGTGTTTGGCTCACGTTATGTGATATTTTTGTGGGTGTTCGGTGTTCAAAGTTTAGTTGTTGAAGAAACTTGAAAAAAGTGACAATATCTTCTACAATGAATTTCAAGGTGGAATGTGAAAATATAATTCATCAAATAAATTCCTTTTTTGTACTTCATTCTGTTGGTAGTAGTTCAAAATATAGCTACCACCTGCGCCATCTATACACAGATATATGAAACCAACAGTTGTGGTTGCAATTTTTCTCCTGTTATGTAGCGCTGAATGTATTAGGTACCAAGTGTAGTCGTAAGCTGTACATGACGCCGAATACAAGTACTTTTCTCATCGAACAAGTGTTTCATTGTTTCTATCCTGGAATAAATACTAAACTCTGCCAGAATTCCAACAGGTTATGGGCCCAGACACCCAAGCAGTTAGCTACAATCCATGTGAGGCAAAAGCTCTGTGAATTTATTCGAGAAAACTTGAAGCATTGTTCAGTGCGTTGAAGGGTGGCGGAAATGGCGGTGAACTATCTTACCAGTGTGCCAAGACTACTCGGTCGCGAGAATTACGCGGAGTGGTGTTTCGCTGTCGAAAATGTATTCGTTTTAGAAGGACTTACGAAATGCCTTAATAATACTGAGACCGACGCAGCTTTGTTATCAAAGGCCAAGGCTTAATTAATTTTGACATTGGACCCATCCATTTTTGTGCATGTCAGAGACAAAGGTACTTATGGAGAAGTATGGGACACTCTCAAAAAAATGTACGAAGATAATGGATTCGCTCGAAAAATTGGACTTTTGCGCACATTAATCTCTCTAAGATATGAAAACTGTAGTTCAATGGAGGTTTACGTTACGCAGATCATCGAAAATTCCAGAAAATTGAACAGAGCAGGCTTCAGGATCAGTGAAGAGTGGGTTGGCTCGTTGCTATTGGCGGGCTTACCAGAAAAATTTGCGCCAATGATAATGGCCCTTGAGCATTCCGGTATAGAGGTGACATCTGACAAGATAAAGTCGAAGCTACTCGACATGGAGACAGATGGAAACTCCGGCAAAGCAGGAAGCGCTTTTGCAAATAAAGGGTATTCCAAGAAACCAGGAGATGGCAGCACGAGAATGAAAAAGGAGAAAGACAGAAGTAAACTAATGTATTATAGATGTAAACAAACAGGGCACTTTAAAAGTCAATGTCCTCTCAATACATCAGGAGACAATAACAATGGAAATTCCAAGAAAAAGAAAACCAGAATGCTTTCAGCATAGTTTTTCTCAGTGCAGATTTCGATGACAGTGATTGGTACATCGATTCTGCAGCCAGTAATCATGTAACCTCTAAGAAAGATTGGATAAAAAATAGAGGAGACAGCACCATCAAAGAAATAACTGTGGCAAATAATGAAAAACTGTCAGTGGAGTGTTTAGGCCAAGTAGACATTCGTACAGTAGTTGCTGAAAACAGTTTTGATGTTGTTGTGAATGATGTCTTGTACATCCCAGGACTTTCCACAAACCTACTTTCTGTTGGACAACTCATTAAAAACGGTAACAAAGTTGTTTTCAATGAAGAAGGCTGTCAGATTTACAACAGTGCTGGTGTGTTAGTAGGGACTGCAAATTTAATAAACAATATTTACAAACTTAACCTATCTAGACCAGTTAGGCATTTTGTAGCTACCGCAGCAAGTGCAGATGTGTGGCACAGGCGATATGGACATGTTAATTACAAGGACCTTTCCCTTACAAAGAATGTCGTTACAGGCCTGGATTGTCAAGGTAATTTGAAGATGGAGGAAGTTTGTCAAGTATGTTGCGAAGGGAAACAGTGCAGGCTACCATTCAAGAATGTAGGCTCACGAGCAACACAAATATTGGAAGTTATCCATGCTGACCTGTGTGGGCCGATGGAGGTATATTCTCTTGGTGGATCCAAATACTACATGGTTTTAGAAGACGATTTTAGCAGAATGTCATTTGTATATTTTCTGAAAAATAAGGACCAGGCAATAGAATGTTTTAAAATTTTAAAGCATTTGCTGAAAAACAAACTAATACCAAAATCAAAGTATTTCGTTCAGATAATGGGGGTGAATTTTGTAATTCACCATTCGAGAATTTTCTGACTAAGCATGGCATTGTGCATCAGAAAACTAACCCCTACACTCCGCAACAAAATGGGATGTGTGAACGAATGAATCGTACGTTGATAGAAAAGTCTCGTTGTCTTCTATTTGATGCTGGTCTCAGCAAAAACTTTTGGGCAGAAGCAGTAAATACTGCTGTTTATTTGAGAAACAGATCAGTAGTAACTGGACTCAATACAACGCCTTTTGAAATCTGGTTTCAGAAAAGACCTGATGTCAGTAATCTTCGAATCTTCGGAAGTGAGGTCATGGTGTTAATACCTTCAGAAAAGAGACGAAAATTTGACAAAAAATCGAAGAAAATGATACTAGTTGGTTTCTCTGAAAATGTCAAGGGGTACAGGTTGTATGATCCTGAAAAAGGCTCAGTAATAACAAGTCGCGATGTTGTAATTAATGAAAAGTCATTGAAAATTTCAGAAGTTACCGACTTAACCCCAAAAGATGATGATATTCAAGAATTACCTGTTTCAGTGGGGGATACAACTGAAAGTAATGAAACCTTGAGTGATACGTATTTCGATAACTCAAGTGAGTACAACCCAGAGGAAGATATGCCAAATAGCGAAACGTCTTCATCGCTTACTTTCTCTTGATGACTCAACAGATGAGCCTGCCGCTACCCGCAAGTCTGAGAGACAGAGAAAGCCCAGAGATTTTAGTGATTATGTCACTTACTCCTGTCAAACCGCTCTTCAATTAGAAGATGTTCCAGTGAACGTGGCTGATGCATTATCTAGGCCAGATGCTGATAAATGGAAGCAGGCTGTTGAAGCGGAACTAGCATCGTTTGAAGAAAATGATGCCTGGGAAGTCGTGGACAAACCAGACAATGCCACAATAGTGAAGTGTAAGTGGGTGTTTAAGGAAAAATTCGATAGTGAAGAAAAAGTGAGGTATAAAGCACGTCTTGTGGTAAAAGGTTTTACACAAAGACCTGGAATAGACTACGAAGAAACTTTTTCTCCAGTAGTAAGACACTCTAGTTTAAGACTATTGTTTGCCTTGTCTGTTAACTTAAATCTCAATGTTTATCATTTAGATGTAACTACTGCTTTCCTAAATGGTTCTTTAGATGAAACAGTTTATATGGTGTTACCAGATTGTTTTGACAATGTAATAGATAAAAACAAGGTTCTCATGTTGAAAAGAGCCATTTATGGACTCAAACAATCATCAAGGGTTTGGTATGAAAAAGTAGAGAAAGTTCTGACTGCTTTAGGCTACACAAAATCAAAATATGAACCTTGTGTATATTTAAAAAATCAGGGTGATTATAAAACCATTGTGGCTTTATATGTAGATGATTTTTTCATATTTTCGAATTGTAGCATGGAAACAACTTCTCTTAAAAGAGAATTGAGTTTGAAATTCAAAATTAAAGATCTTGGTCAAGAGAAACAATGTTTGGGAATGCGAGTTAATATTTACCAGAATATAGGATTGGTAACCTTGGACCAAGAGCATTATATTGAAGAACTGTTATTTCGTTTCAATATGACAGAGTGTAAATCTGTGAGTACGCCTATGGAACATAATTTAAAACTCGTCAAGAGTGATTTGAAAGATAACCCCAGTTTTCCCTACCAACAGTTGATTGGTGCATTAATGTATCTAGCCGTACTCACAAGACCTGACATTTCTTTTTGTATTAGTTACTTAAGTCAGGTTTAACAACTGTTATGACGAGTCTCATTGGAAGTGTGCAGAACGTGTTTTACGCTATTTGGAAGGCACCAAAAGACAAAGATTGACATTTGTTAAAAAAGATTCATTGGAACTAGAAGGTTTTACAGACGCTGATTGGGCGGCAGATATCAATAATAGAAAATCCTTCACAGGGTATTGTTTTTTGCTTTCTGGTTCCATAGTATCTTGGGAAAGTAGAAAACAAGGCTCAGTAGCCCTTTCTAGCACTGAGGCTGAGTATGTCGCCATTTCAGAAGCTTCTAGAGAGGCTATTTATTTGCACAATTTGCTTGGTGAATTTACAGGAAAAAACAAATGTATAACGTTGTTCAATGATAATCAAAGTGCACAAAAGTTTGTGTTAATCCTGCATTTCACAAACGTACCAAGCACATTGACATACGATACCACTTTATAGAGAAGCAATTTCTAAGAGTTTTGTTCATGTTAAGTATTTACAGACCAATGACATGCTTGCTGATATATTCACTAAAAGTTTAAGTTTTACCAAGCATGATAAGTTTTCAAAAGGCTTAGGTCTACAAATGTTAGATAATATTTTGACCTAGTGGGGGTGTTGGTAGTAGTTTAAAATATAGCTACCACCTGCGCCATCTATACACAGATATATGAAACCAACAGTTGTGGTTGCCATTTTTCTCCTGTTATGTAGCGCTGAATGTATTAGGTACCAAGTGTAGTCGTAAGCTGTACATGACGCCGAATACAAGTACTTTTCTCATCAAACAAGTGTTTCATTGTTTTCTATCCTGGAATAAATACTAAACTCTGCCAGAATTCAACACATTCGGCACCCAGCTCATTGAATAAATTGGTACAACATATTTCCTTTACCAGAGTGAAAATGTCTGGAACAAACTCTACCATATTTCGTTAACTTATCAGACCAGTCTTTTTGTTTGATGGCATGTATCTAGGCTGCTTGCCTTCTCTGGGAGATTTCACAATGTTTTCTATTTCTCACAACAGCAGATGGAATCTGATAACAGGGTCAAAAATACGAACATGTACAATTTACCTGAAAATTGTATTCGGCCGTCTTTTGATGCATTTTTATAGCATTTCACAACAGAAGAATATGAAGGCATGATCATCTACGAATTGAACAATAACACATGTAATCCAACTACTGAATTCTCTTTGAAATAGGTAAAAATATTCAATTCTTCCAACATAAATAAATCGGAAAAGTGAGGTTGTTTTACCTCCAATGTCAACCATCTGTCAAACGTGCACGAAACCAATGAACTAAACGTCGTTTAACTTCGTAACTGGCCAAATTCAGCCCGTTTTAAGGCCCGATTCCACCAACATCTTCAAACGAGTTTTGTTCACCTTAAACTTAGATTAAGCTTTCTACACGTCATATTGGATTCCACCAGGAACTATAAACCGCGTTTAGTTCTGAACGGCGTTTCCACTCAGAACGGGCTGAATTTAGCCAGTTACGAAGTTAAACGACGTTTAGTTCATTGGTTTCGTGCACGTTTGATAGATGGTTGACATTGGAGGTAAAACAACCTTACTTTTCCGATTTGTTTATGTTGGAGAATTGAACATTTTTAACGATTTCAAAAAGAATTCAGTAGTTGGATTACATGTGTTATTGTTTAATTTTGTTTCGGTTTAGCTTTCGTCTGTTTGTGTTGGTGAAACTGGATCGAGGTTTATCAAGATTAAAATCTGAGTTTAGTGAGAACGGAGTTTAGTAAAACGACGTTTATCTGTCTTGTGGTGGAATCGGGCCTAAGTGGAAACGCCGTTTAGAACTAAACGCGGTTCATAGTTCCTGGTGAAATCCAATATGACGTGTAGAAAGCTTAATCTAAGTTTAATTTGAACAAAACTCGTTTAAAGAGGATGGTGAAATCGGCCTTAGTGCCTTTCATGGAGAAGGATTTCAGGCTATCCGTTCTACTTCAACTAGCCAGTAGATGGCGCTGCAGCGCATCAACTTCTATAACGTTCAACCGATTGCCATGAGAATTGATATACACATATATTTGAATACGGAGAATATGTTCGCACTATCCTTTTTGCTACAATTCACATAACGGGAAACGGGAAGTGGGAAACGGGTCAACGAGAAACGGTTCAACGAGAAACGAGTTCTCTGGGTAACTGGATAACGAGAAGCGAGCAAAGTCACAGGCTTAACTCAAATGAAAACATTCTACGTGGACGAAGTCGTGGGTATCAGCTAGCCATGTATCCCAATTTGTCTCCTGTGTTGAATTATTGAAGTGTGAAGTGCTCTTGTGAGATAGATTTTTATTCATCTTTGAAGCAATCGCATATACAGGGTATTCATCAATTGAATACTGATCCTTAACGGGATAATCCTTGGTTGATTCAAGAAAAATTCTTCATATGAACATACGTCCGCAACCGCTTCATTTCTGAGATACAGGATGTTGAAATTTAACAAAAAAATCAGTTCCCCGCCAATATCTCTGAAACTGCTTTGGCTTTTTTTCTCAATTTTGGTACATGCAAAGTATGCATGAAAAATACATCTTTACATGATATATGAGTTCCTAATTTTCATCAGTGGCGTCCCTGTTAACATATCCCGCCATTTTTTCGATCAAAATAATAATACGCCACTATCTTTTCCCAAAAAAATATTACTTTTGTAATATAATAATAATCTTCTCATTAAAATGGTTTCCTGCCTATTTTCCGTCCTGCGAACGGTTCTTGAATTAGAAAATAAAATGCATTCATTTGCTTGTCCCTATGCGAAATCAGCCGTTGAAGAGTAGTAGGATTATCTTATGGGCTAGAAACATCTAGGATGCTAAGAACACATTTCGTTGTTTTAAACATAAACAATTTTGCCACTTCTCCAGTTAGATACGTGATATTATTTACGTTATAAAAACAGGATCAGAAATTTTCATAATAATCATTTTTGGGCCGAGGAAAATCCGCATGCAATCGTGGAATCTCATCACCAGGAGCAATTCTCATCGAATATCTGGGATGGAATTATTGGAGATCACCTAATTGGACATTTTTTTTACCACGCAGATCGAATGGACATAATTATCGCCGATTTCTTGAAGATAATTTGCCAATTCTGTTGGAAGATGTTCCTATTTTGATGCGAAATCGCATGTGGTTCATGCACGATGGTGCATCTGCTCAGTTTAGTGCTCTGGCACGCGAATATTCAAACCAAAACTTTCATAATCGCTGGATAGGTCGTGGGGGGACAGAGTCATGGCCATTTTGAACAGTTGATTTGCTTTTGGTATTTTTTGTTCTCAATAATTATTTAAAAAAATTAAAATGTATTTTTATGCATACTCATTACAAAAACTGAATAATAGTTACCATAAAATGAAAAATTGTTGAATTTCAACATCCTGTATCTCAGAAATGAAGTGGTTGCGGACCTATGTTCATATGAAGAATTTTTCTTAAAATCATCTAAGGATTATCGCCCTTCAGGATCAGCATCCAATTATGAAACACCCTGTATGTTGAAGGTGAAGTTTCCAGAATTAACAGAAAAGTATGAAGGGAAAAAACAAAACATGAGCATTTGATCGTGAAAAAGAATATTTCCAGAATAAAATGAAAAGATCCGACAACCAAACGAAATAGGCATGGCAAATACTTGCTGAATTATCAAACAAAACAAGAAATGTTAAAGAAGAAATCACAATGAGACAGAAAGATTTTTCCGTCAATGAACCAGCGTCTGTAAGAAATTTGTACAATAATCATTTCATAGAAGTTCCCAAACATATCAAATAAACTGTAACGGTACAGACGCTGATTACTTTACTCGAAAAATTGTAACATCGCGCAACTCCTTCTTCATCTCTCCATACGACCATGCAGAGCTATATGATTTATAACTACTGAAATTGAAGTTTTCTTCAGATCACGATGAGATACCCATGTTTTTTTTGGGGAGAATAATCTAAGTTTTATGCACTCCACTTTCATATTTGGTGAATTTATCTTTTTTCACTGGCCATTCTCCAAATATGCTGAAAATAGGTGAAATTTTACCAGTATTCAAGAAGAAAGATAAAAATCCATTAGAGAACTATAGACTAGTAACAGTACCATCAAGTTTTTCGAAACTATTTGAATATGCGTTCCTGAACAGACTCTGGTCATTCTGTTATGCATTCTATATTTTTTTTGAAAAGCCAACATGGATTTCTTGGTGAGAGATCAACCACAACAGCAGTCCATCCATACTATAAACAAATTTATTGAGGCAGGCCAGTGCCCTGTTGGGATCTCCTGTGATCTTAGTTGGGCGTTCGATTGTGTCAATCATTCTCTTTTATTCGAAAAGTTGGACAAATATGGTATCAGAGGGATATCACTGGATTGGATATCAAACTATTCGAGATAAAGAAAACAATATGTTATCAATAAAAATTATAATTCTGAAATAAAAGACATTGATCTTGGTGTACCGCAGGGCTCAGTTTAAGGCCCAGTATTGTTTTTTCGAGCAATTTATCGATACCGGCATCACTCACTCTATACGCAGATGATACGTCTGTTATTATATCAGATTAATCCGATGTAGATCTGAAAGATAAATGTAATATCATTTTTCATAGATAACATGAATGGTACTATGCAAATCACTTGTTGCTCAATGTGAAGAAAACAAAATCGATGAGGTTACATAACCGTTAAAAATCATGTGAAGAAATTACATTCGGCTCAGATGACTATTCAACACCATATGTCTCCAGTGATAGGGACTGTGTAACATTCCTTGGTTTTCAAATTGATTCATGCATAGACTGAAGAAATCATTGTCAGTCACTGTCACAGTCACTGTCACAGTCACTGTCACAGTCACTGTCACAGTCACTGTCACAGTCACTGTCACTGTCACAGTCACTGTCACAGTCACTGTCACAGTCAAGTTCAGTCATCACACCCCTTCGTGGTCACTTTGGAGACCTGCAGAACATCACTTTCCAAAGACTCGTTCATCCAACGAACAGCGAGGCTTTGGAACTCATTGCCTAGGGAGGTGTTCCCCGAGGCATACAACCTCCAGAAATTTAAGAAGAACACCAACTCCTACCTTCTTTCCCTTGGTTCTCACGATGTTCTCTGAACATTACAGGATATCCCTTTTCGTGGGAACCAGAACATAAAAAAAAAATCCAAACTGAATTCATTATCATATCAATTCAGAACCACAAGGAAGGTATTAGAAATGAATCTTGCATTGTATTATGCACAAGTTGACAGTAGATTACGATATGGTATATGTCTATGGGTTTCAACTGTATCCTCACATGATGTATTCATTACTCAAAAGCAAGTTTCGCGCTCCCTCGTCAATATATCGGTCCGAACAAGTTTTAGAACTATTTTTCTAAACTATAAAATTTCAACAGTTCCTTAGTTAGCCATTTTCGGACATTCCGTATACTCATTTGAGAATAAAAGTACTCTAGTCAGTACCAATGAAGGTAGACATCAATTCAATACCAGAACTTACAATGACCTTGATATACCTTTTAATAATAATAGAGTATCTTTCAACTCTCCTCTCTCTCTGGCGCCCAGGGTATTCAATGAACTGACAAACTCTATTGAAGAAAGTACAAACATATTCAAACAAAAAATATGAGAATATCTACTGGAAATTTCTCTGTATAGTGTCGAAGAGTTTATGTCCTGAAACTCTACCGCCTTGTTTGTAATTTTTTTCTTGAGATGTTGACATGTATTTTTCAAAAGAATTTTGGGAACATTGGTCCAGACTCTGAATTTTAAATTTTAGTTCTTTCGCTTTTAAATTATATTTTGTATTCCACCTACATCTGGGTGTCTACTGGAAAATAAAGATCTATCTATCTATCATAACAGTGTTACTTATCAGACTAGTCAAGAGAAAGAAAAATCACAATGGAAAACACTTACATTCACTCTCACTAACTTTGTCAGTTAAAAGATAAAATATACATTGCCAATGGCTGATTAAGAATTAAAATATACAATATGATGCATTGAAACACATACTATTAGGAAACATCCACGTATTTTTAAATTCTATTTTGTATTTTACCTACATCTGGGTGTCTACTGGGAAATAAAGATCCATCATGACAGTGTTACTTATCAGACTAGTCAAGAGAAAGAAAAATCACAATGGAGAACACTTACATTCACTCTCACTAACTTTGTCAGTTGAAAGATGAAATATACATTGCCAATGGCTGATTGAGAATTAAAATATACAATATGATGCATTGAAACACATACTATTAGGAAACATCCACGTATTCTCTAACAGAGTAGCTATTAAGAAATTGTATAATGTGGATCTAAACAGTTTGAAATTGAGCCAAATATATTTACGAAGTGATTATAATAAACAATACCTCGCCCAACACTCAGTCTCGAGAATAGAAGACGTAAATTGTGGCCTTTACCGAAATTGTATGTATGTTATGTTACCTTTCATATAGTTGGATTATTCATTTTTAATTTTCATTATAACTAAGAAAATATAGAGACATGATGAAGTCATAATTTTGAGGTTAATAGACATTTGTTTGCAATATTCTTGGGGAGGAGATTTAACCATACACCTTATAATTTTTTTCTGCATAACAAAAACTATTCGTGTGTGATCTGAATTCTCCCAAAATATCAATCCATAACTGATAATTGAGTGTACAGGACCAAAGTATGCGGTTTCAAGAACATCCAACGATACTGTCTCCCTTAGTTGTCTTGAAAGAAAAGAAATGCTGCTCAGTCTGGAAATTACGTTTTCTGAGTATTTTTCCTATATTTTTTTTGTCGATGATTAAGCCTGTAAATTTTAGAGAGTTAACTTTCCCAATTGACTTGTATTCGATTTCTATTAGAGGACTGAGATTATGAGAGTTATTTTTTCATTGGAATGTCATGTGAAATGTTTTTGTGTTGAGCAAAAGACCGTTATGTGTGCACCTTTGGTATAATTCATGTGCTGTATTTGATAGATTTATGGAGTTCAGAAGTGCTTCATTAGTTGCCAGGTGATTGGTGTCATCAGCATAAATGACTGTATTGCTTGCAGTTTTACATGTGTATTGTAAAAAACAATGGACCGAGGATTGAACCCTGGCACTACTATTTCAATCATGGCTGCATCAGAGTGACCAAAGCTATGAACTACAATTTGTGTTCTGTTTCTCAGATAATTTGCTACCCAATCATTAGCAACACGACGCCCGCCAAATCGATGAAGTTTTTCCGAAAGCAAGTTGTGATTTACCGTATCGAAAGCTCTTGTGAGGTCAAAATAAAGGGCAATAGGAGTTTGTTTGTCGTCAAGGTCAAAATGCGCCTAGAGCACTTTCAGTTGATATTTTTTGTCTGAAGCCATGTTAATGAGCTGGTAAGATATTTTTCTCTTCTAGAAAATTACCCAGTCTTGTACTATAGGCATAATCAATAACTTTTGTGAATTTAAATTTTGAATTTATTATTTCTATGATTACATACATCATATTTGGATCCCCTATTTTTATATATTGGTATTGACTTGGATATTTTCAAATTTTCCCTGAGCCGAAGGAGATATTTATAATATCAGAAAGAGGAAAGCTTATAATGTCACTGAAGATTAACAAACATATCCCCTTCATATTATCCATACCAGCCGCTTGTTCTTTACAAGTTATTGAGTTAGTGGAAAACAAATGAAAAACTGCATTGGTATGATGAAAATATTATTGGCCTAGTTTCTTGAGGTTAGTTCACTTTATCAATTGTAAGTTTCTTAAGTACCATTTTTCGTGTATTGTTGCAGTTTAAATGTATTGAATCTTCAACTTTGCGGTCAAATAATTCTATGTTGAAGAAAATGTGAATATTTTAGTTTATTCCAAGTTTCTTGAGTACCTACAGTGTCGAAATGTTGAATACTTTGTCTAAATTTTGACAACTGATCATGTCAGAATGTTTTTGACTCCAGCTGATGATGAATCCCTTCTTTTTATGAAAGTTGCATTGATATTTGCCCTCCATGATGCATGTTGAAGTGATGAATTACGATTTTTGGTTGACGATGTCAGAGATTTCGGTATTGTTTCGATTATAATATTGCATTGCATCAAAACATAGAAGAAAAGAGCCTCACAAATTTCAAATATTTATGAACTTGCGCTATATCGAAAATAATTGAGCTTAAAATTTATGTTAAACATCGTAAGCTATTAATTTTCTCATCGTACTGTGCAGCAAATAGGAATGAATACTTTTTATAATTTGCCACGAGAAATTGCAGAATATCTGGAATTTCCAAATGCCAGCAATTACTCTGGACTATGCTTTAGAAGGAATTTTTCAAAGTTGCTTGTCTATAGTGGAGCAGACATGCCTTGCAACTGCGTGGAGGATGGCGATCAAGTGAAGTTGCCGGAGGATACATTGGAGATAATATTGCAAATGAAGTAAAAACTTCTTCAAGAATTTTCAGCCTAATAAAATAGAGGAATCTACTTCTTTGGAAGTTTCATGTGTTCCGTCAGCAGCAGCATCAACAAGTGGAACGGTTAGCAACTCCGGAATGATTTATGATATCCAATCATTTGAATCTTCTGGTATGAATTTTAATAATTCACATAACTGCTCATTTGATCTCTGTATTGATAAATGGAAACAATGAATTCTGATTATTGGGTAAGTTTTTTTTCGATTTTATTTTTGATGGTGAAGAGCCATCACTGAGAGAAAATCGTGATGAAAAGTAACCGTTTTATGTCTAGAATTGTCTATCTGACGGATGTCATATACGAGGGCGGTTATAATGATTAATAATGAAAGTGTTGCTAAGTAGAAAACTTTTTAACAAAAAATTAAACCGACGAAAAAATCAACTGAAAACCAAAAAATTAAATAAACCTTCGTAGTCCAAATGATAATTGAGCTCCCAAGCTAATGTGAGTAACTGATTTTGAGTCGGCGCCAAACAAACAATTGTCGAAGATCATTATATTACTTTCAAAGAAGTATTCAAAACGCAGCCGTGCATCTCGCTGCCATCAATTTACGCTTTACCTAATCAAATTGCTAGTTTGTTTGGCGCCGACTCGAAATCAGTTACTCACATTAGATTAGGAGCTCAATTATCATTTAGACTAAGAAGGTTTATTTTATTTTTTGCTTTTCAGTTGATTTTTCGTCGGTTTAATTTTTTGTTAAAAAGTTTTTATTTTTCAATTCTTTGTTGCTGAAATCTACTTACTACTACCTACTTAATTTTTGATTACTTCCAAAATACTCACTTACCTAGCTTACTTCAACTATTAACTATTAAATAATATGATTTTCTATTTAAACTACTTATTTTTATACAGTGACCGGCAGGAAGTACGCATCATATGGGAAATTCTTTTATTAATACATTTTGACGAATATCGATATGTGCAATCGCTTGTGCATCAAAAGCAACCCCAAAAGACGTTGTACAGTGCCGTTCGTCTTTTCTTGTTTGGCGGGAAATTTAAAAAAGCTACTTCTATTTTATTCGGAGAAAAATTGAAATCTATGGATTTGCCATGTATTCAGCTGCTTCATAAGAGGTAACTGGAATATCTCCAGGACATTATAATCCCGATACTGTTCATTATTAATGAAGGTCCTTCTATCTACATGATTTCAAATTGAATTTTTTATTCAAACAAAAAATTAATTGATTACACACTTTCGAGTATGCATTAAATTGTTTGATTTATAATTATTTCAGCTTCTAATTTTATTATAAAATGTAATTATGTGAAAAATTGAAACAATTTTTTGTTCTAATAAATAATCATATTAAAATTCTGTAAATACATGGTTCTTTGTCAATAATAAACAGTATCGGGATTATAATGTCCTGAAGATATTTATGTGACCTCTTATGAAGCAGCTGAACACATGGCAAATCCACAGATTTAAAATTTTCCTCGAATAAAATAGAAGTAGCTGGTGAATCTTTACAAAATATTATTCAAAATATTACTCTTGGGCTTTACTAATGAGTTTTTTTGTCTGAAATGTATTTTTCCGAATTGAATTTTTTTTATGGCAAAAATTGATTTTTATTTTTTTATTTCAGATTTTTTTCAAAACTTGTACATAGCTATAGAATGTCGTTCTAAACAACTTTTTCAATTAGCATTTTTCAATATTTTCCCAAATAAGTGTGTTTTGAGACATCATTTTTAATTTTTCAAATTTCCCGCCAAACAAGAAAAGACGAACAGCACTGTACAACATCTTTTGGGGTTTCTTTTCATGCAGAAGCGATTGCATGTATCGACATTTGTCAAAATATTATATTAAAAAAAATTCCCATATGATCCGTACTTTCTGCCGGTCACTGTATAATAAAAAATAATTTTGAAAGTTCTGGTTAGTTGATTTCATCACTTTGTATATGATTCCATCCTTTCATAGAATGTACTCATTTTGACGGATGTCAATGTCAATGTCAACTACATATGTGTGCCAAAGTTCACAAGTAAAAAATCAATCATCCCCTATTTTTCTACCCATAGGGCTTGATCATTTCATCCCAAATCAGAGTTTCATCAACTATGAGGTATACTTCTTTTAATAAAGAAAGAATCATCCAAATCGAAAAACCCACTACAAAGTTATGCCTGATAGAATCGGTTAACGGACCAAAATTCAGAGGGTGAATGATCAATATCCTTCATTTTGCTACCCTTAGGGATGGATTTTGTTGTTCAAATTGAAATGGGACCAACTTCGAAGTACACCCCATCCAAAGAAGAACGAATCTTCGGAATCGAACAGCTCTGTCAAAAGTTGTGCGTGATCATACATAAAAAAAAATACGCGTCGAATAGAGAACCTCCTCTTTTTTGGTTTCGTCGGTTAAAAAGTGGTGCTAACCATAAAACTAGTACTTTCCTTCACGTTTTTCTCTCATCGAAAATACGAAAGAAACATAAAATAACCCATCTCCGCAGTATTTCTACTAAAACGGTTACTTCTCCTGAATGAGAAGATACAGATTTCAAGCCATACAATTTCTTAATGTTGGATCTGGAAGTTGATTTTTTGGTGGATAAGAATTCCTTCACTAAAACTCCTCGATTTCCAGCCAAAACATTGATTTTCAATTTTTTTAAATCAAATTCTATTTCATAATATTAGATTTGAAGTTGACAGATGTGAGATAATTGACATTCAAGTCGACATATAATATCTCCAACATTTGCAAACGGAATCGATTCACTTTCAATTTCAATTTATTCGAACTGGATGGTCATAATTCATATAATTTTTTTTTCAGATGCAAACGAAGCAATGCGATTGAAATAAAAGCTTACTTTGAACCTTTCTCCATACACATCAATGATAATCACTAACATCCATCGAAAGGACATATCACCCCCAGAAGTGATCAACTAATAATTCACAGATGAGAATTATGTTCACTCAGAGGAGATGTCAATATACCGAATTTTCCGGTATATTCAAAGATTCACAGCTTTCAAGCCGTTGGGGTTGGAAGTTGTGTCAATGCCAAATCGATCGTGAGGTGGATTACACGAGGGTGGAGATATGCCTCTTTCCTTCAGTTATTTTCCTCTCATATACCTTATCTGAAATTCCTTTGTCGCAAATTGACATGGAGTTCAGCTTTGACATTTCATGCATTTCGAATTTCAATGGATTTTTGTTATTTATGAGTTTTGATAAGCTTTCAGTTTCAGAAAGTCCAATTAACCTATATATGCAACATTACCCACAATCAAATCATGAAAATATGAACATCTCCACTCGTTTATAGGGTAATCAAAAAAGTTAACCATCAGGATTCAAAAATCAGACAAATAATATCAGAAGAAGAAATAATATGAATTAAGTTTTATGGAAGCTCAACAAGCTATTCATGTGATGAGACTGATAAAAAAAAGACTCTAGCATTTCATCGGATTCAATATAATAATCATTGAATAATCGCATCGCATTATGAGTGGGGCAGAAGTCCAAAATTGTTCTATTTGCTGCTTTCTTAGATTATACAGGTGTTCCATAATACATTAATCTGGTCAAAATTTTATTATTATTTCTTCAGTATGACCCTAGATATTTTTGTGAAACGTATCACTTTTCTCTTTGAAATGATTGAGATGGGTTCATCTTCTATCCATCAAAAGGCATTTTTCAGTGGCGTTCATGCGGGACTTGCACTAACTTATTTTAAAGAGAAAAGTGATACGCCACTGCTTTCCCCAAGTAAAAATTATTTTTGGAATGACCATTTATTCTGAGAAATCTGGTCTCTGATTTTTTTTCGTTAACGTACAGTTTTCACACAAAAAAATTTAATCCATTCATTTGCATCTCGCTAGACCACTGGCGAGAAAAAACAATTTATGTAACTTCAAATAAGAATTAATATTAGAGAATAATTGTTGTGCTGTAAACCAATGTTTTAAGATGACCCCACAGGAAATAATGTAAACTATTGAGGTCCGGGGACCTAGGTGGCCATGCCTGTGGTCCCCCGCGACCTATCCAGCGAATAATTTTGGTTTAAATATTCGCGCGCCAGAGCAGATAAATCATAGTCGATTCCTTACTAAAACGGGAACATCTTCCATCAAAGCTGGTAATTTTTTTTTTCGAGAAACTGCTGGTAACTATGCCATTTAACCTCGCATGAAGAACATAGCGTGCAATTTAATAATCACCGCATATTCCAGCCCACACGTTAATGGAAAACTGCTCCTGGTGACGGCATTCCAAGATTGCATGTGAGTTTTTTTCGGCCCAAAAATGATTATTGGCTTCATCGGTGAATACAATTTCAGTATCAAATAATGAAATTTCATACACTTTTTGCAGAAACCATTGTCAGTTCCTCTGCATTGGAAAGTCGTGAGGGAGTAGTGCCTGAACCCGTTGGATATGGTAGGGATATGATAAAAAGTCATGGAGAATTTTCCAAACAAGAATATATGTTATACAGGGTGTTATGTAATAAGTGTCCGATATTTTACAGGACGATTCCTCAGTTATTCATGGGGTGAAAAATTCATATAATCATGGGTCCGCAACAGCCTTCATTTTCAATATACAGGGTGTTGAAAATTTATTTTTAATTTGGTTTTTCGTAAATAATTTTCAAAATAATATCGATATTTGGACCAAAATTGGTATTTGGGGATAAGAAATTCAAATTTGATCTTAGTTTGGCCCTAATTGTAGGGGGCGCCGCCAACAGGTCTTTGTCTCTTTTGGAGAGTCACAACTTTGTCTTGCATGTATGTATCACATTTTTCTTGAAGAAAAATCGATTCCACTATCATTTTTACGTGAAAAGGTATTTTTAAAAAAGTCGTTTTCGATATATTTTGATTCGAATTAATCGATGCATATGTTTGCAAAAAGTTAAACAATTTTAAAACTTTTTTTTATTCAACATAGAAACATTCAAACGCTAATTCTTGAACAAATGAACACGGAACACTAGATATAAATCTAAATCAAAATCACAATAAATGTTCGAATTGTCTCCCCTGCCTGTATGCACTCATCCAATCTTCTTCTCACTCGCGCACTCTTTGGAAAATTCCTGGAGTATTTTGAATCGTTCTACAAGAGTTAATTTTTCGATTACTCAATTTTTCTTTATTTTGGATAGGCGTCTGGTAAATTTAAAGTTTAATTAATATAATTTATTCCTATTGCAATCCCTTTTGGAGACGTAATGCTGCAGACAAATTCCATGGGTCTGTCCAATATATGATTTATTACAAGACTAACAAGGAATAGTTCAAACAATATTTGATTCTTCTAAATTTTCCAATTTTGTTTGGGTTTCTGTGAAAATTCTATGATTGGTTAATATGATACGTTGATCAATTTCGAGGTTGTCTTTCTTGAAGATGTTATATGATATTATAACAAATGTTTTGGTTCATGTTATTGGAGCGGTCATTCGAATTATGGTACCTGTTTGACCATAAGATACCATCATTCGAATGATCACTCCAATAACATGACCCAAAACATTTCGAATAATAATAATGCAAGCAATAATGTGGGAAAAAATCCAAACTTTCAAGGTCTGGTGACCTAGGGGGCCATGGTTGGGGCCCTACACGACCTATCCAACGGTTGCTGAAAGTTTGATCTGAAAATTAACGCGCTTGGATGCTGAAATGTGCCGGGGCACTGTCAGGCATAAACCACATTTCAGTTCGTAGTCCAAGCGGCACATCTTCCAGTTGAATAGGCAAATCTCCTTCAAGAAAATGACGCTCTCTCTCTCCGTTTAATCTTCCCGGAATGAAGAATGGACCTATAAAATTATCTCCAAGGATTCCTGCGCACACGTTGAGAGAGAGCTGTTCTTGGAAATGTGATTCCTGTATCGCATGATTGACCACGAATGATTGTTGTGGAAATTGCGTATAGCGTTGCGTGAGAAATTTGCTTCGTCGGTAAACAGGATTTGATTTTCAAATAAAGGATTTCGAATAAGACATTGGAGAAGCCAATGACAGAAGTTGATACGTAACGGAAAGTCACGAGGAAGTAGTGCCTAGGGATATAACAAATTATCAATTGAAATTTTCCATACCAGAACATGACAAATGTTTAAGGTCAGTGCGTGAATTCTTGGAAAAAATTTTGAAATAGGAGTTGTGTGGTTCGGATAACGCTTCTGATACAAATGTTTAAGCCCATATGCATTTCCGTTACCAAATCCGTATGTAAAACGTATGTCTGCATACTCTGCATTGGTGAAGTTTACCATTTTCAACAATTAATCACAATAATAATGAATAAAACTATTCAACTATGCGTCAAGATATTATTTTTGACATGAAGCACAAGAAAAACATTGGAATAAACTTACTAGCCTACTTGATACTTGCATTTTCAAAAAGTTCGTGAATCATTGAGAAGGAGATTGGATGCATCGATTAATTCAAATCAAAATATTTCGAAAACGGCTGCTTGTAGCGATTTTCAAGAAGGGTTACCTTTTTCACGTGAAAATGCTAGAGGAATCGATTTTCCTTCTAGAAAATGTTGACTCCCCAAAAAGAGACAAAGACCTGTAGGCGGCTTTCCCTACAATTAAGGGCCAAACTAAGACCAAATTTGAATTTCTCATATCAAAAAATCCCCAAATACCAATTTTTGTCTGAATATCGACGTTATTTTGAAAATTATTCACGAAAAACCAAAATAAAAATAATGTTTAAACACCTTGTATATCATAAATAAGGACCCTGCGGACCCATGCTAATATTTACTTTCCCCCTTATAAATAACTGAGGAATCGTCCTGTGAAATATCCGACACTTATTACATAACACCCTGTATTCAACTTCTTCCCCATTTTTGTTTTCTTATTCCGAAATCTTCCTCAATTGAATTCAAAACTGCTACCTCAATTTCTGGTGGTTGTACTCCTTTTAGATGATTGACTGGTTCAAATCTTCCCTTTTCACTCGAACTCCTTATAGCCTCGATAGCTCAGTGGTAAGAGCGTATCTCCGGAAAGCATAAGGTTGTGGGTTCGAGTCCCACTTGAGGATGCTTTTTCTTTAATTCAATAATCTGTCCATTATGCCACAAATTCTTCTTTCATAATTTCTCTCAGACAATATTTTCCCACTTTCACATTATATATTTGGCTAAATCTTATCAGTGGTTGGAGATCATCTTCCCAGATCTTCTACTGAAATCGTCAATTCGACGATGATGTTGGGTGAATGGGTACCGGGCATCGACGGCCATTGATGAGTACGTTCGATTTTTCGATTCATTCCAACATTCACATTGAATTAAGGAAGTAAAGTGTTCGCGAGTGTGTGTCAATTCTTATAGCCTCGATAGCTCAGTGGTAAGAGCGTATGCCCGGAAAGCATGATGTTGTGGGTTCGAGTCCCACAAATTCCTTTTTCATAATTTCTCTCGTACAATAATTTCCCACTTTCACACTTCCATGAATGTTTGAAAATGTTCGTGCATCCGGAATATTTCTATTTGGAAATCGGTTTTCGTACAACCGCCTGGCTTCCAGTGGGTTACCATCACCAAGCCCATACATGTAATGCATATCTGCAAACTCAGAATTCGTAAAATGGGCCATGTTTTTAAATAATATGCGTTAATTTTGATGACTCCAATACGTGACAACTGGACTAGGTAGAGAATTGTCAAAACAAAATCTGCTTCTTACCTACTAGATTCGTTTTTAATCCATAATAATACCCAATTCCATAACAGAGTGCTAATGAATGAATTTTTTTTTTTTATGAGAAACACGTACGTCAAACTAATAAAATCAAGGGATTAGATTTGCTCAGAGAGAAATGAGGATTTCAAAAATACTTTTTACTTCAAGAAAAAGCGGTAGCGAATCACTTTCATCTTTGAAATGAATAAATGCAAATCCCGCACGAACGCCACTGGAAAGAATGAAAATTATGTTGTACAGCTGAAAATGCATTTTGGTGCATAGAAGATGCGTACGTACGTTTCACAAAAATATCTAGGGTCATACCAAAGTTATAAAAAAAAGATTTTTTTCTTAAAATTTTAGCACCCTGTAGTTCATAAGTTAAGACCTTCAGAAGATATGTTCATGTGAAACTTTTTCTCAAAATGGACCCGTAAATGTAAATGAGAAACACCCTGTAGTATTGAGAGATCACAAGTGGAAATAAAACTTTTGAATTCACTCCGACTGATTTTATAATCCCCAACGGTCTGAGTCTCATCCTTGGAAATAAATGAATGTTGAATTGAAGAAGGCCACTTACAGTGAACGTTGACCATAATCCTCTTGCTAACAGTCGGGGGTACGCCGTTTGACGCTATGCACATGTAAGCCCCCATCTCAGTTCGAGATATCTTCCACAATTTCAGCACTTCGCCTTGATATGAGGACACTGGAACATAAACAAGAATTTTAATAGCATAATGCTTCGACATATGGGTCATCAGTAACGATTGTAGAAATATCATACCAAGCAAAATAATTTTATATATTCCCTTATTACTCATTTCTGACGAAATATGTCTTTCAGTCTCAACTGAGTATGCTGGAGAGACGAATTTGTGTATTGAATAATACTGATGAGCAATATGAAGCAATCTTTAATTCAATACCTGAATACACAGAAACCTTCATAGTCAACTCTACACGCACACTTGTTACGAGTTCTCGTTCGCCTTCTCCGAAAACTATGGTTGAAGTGTCATTCTATTTGAAATGGCATCTTAATGCTTTTTGAAAAAAAAAAATCTGGCGTTCAAAAAAATAGAAAAGGTTTCTAGCGAATATCTCGAAAACTATTACAGTTATCGCAAATTGATTGAAGATCCTCAAAGAGCAGGAAACCTCCTAGATAAAAACCTGGACTATCAGAACTCTAACTGTTATTTATAACTCTGATTAAGGGGTGAAAATAGAACTCAAAACTGAAGATGTGGCTACTGTGCGCTTGGCACGATTCCCTCATATTATACACGCTTTATTAACTTCACCTGTATGTATCAATGTATGTATGTAGGTAATAGAATCTTTGAAATTCATTTTCACCTACTTCCAGTTCTCCGAAGTTTTTGAAATTTTGTAAATATATTGAGAACCGATGACAATCCAATAATTTCATGGCTATGACCTGGTATTCTCACTTAGATTGTCAGACAAAAAAAATTCCCTCATTTCAAAAAAATGCACAAGTTCCCACCATAATTTTCATTTTAAAATATGGCGAATGTATCTTTGCCAAATTATGGTGGAGAAATCTTTTTAGTCTTTAGTAGCAATATGGACTAAACAGTTAAACTTAAAATTATAGTTTAAAAAATTAAAAAACACGCATATGAAGCAATAAAGACTAAAATGTTGAGAATAATAAGATAAAAGTCATTAACCAAAAAATTTTCACTTATGTGAAAAAATCGTGGGGTGGTCTTCACTTACTTTCCACAATTATATTAAGATAACTGATATCACGCTTTTTTTATATAAGACGCAATTTTTTGGTCAATGACTTTATTATTATTATTTTTAACAGTTTAGTCCTCATTGATTCATAAGCGTGTTTTTTAGTTTTTTAAACTATAATTTTATTTTACAAAACATTCGAAATATCATTATTAAAGAAAGGATCATCCAGATGAACAATCAATAATTGATTCATACCATCATTCCAATAAACTTGTCAGAAAAAGAGTTCGAGAATGTAAAGAAAAATATTACAACCAAAAATCCTGTATAAATAAAAGGAGGAATGATACTGAAAACATAAAATATATTTCTTTTGGTACAAATATAATCCAAGACCAACGAGAAATTTGTGAAGAATTCAACAATTATTTTATCAATGTTGGTCACAGTTTAGCAGCAAAAATAATTTTACACTTTCGATTTACGATTCATTCTATCATGCACATTGAATTATGGAAGGAAATTATTCACAAGTGTGTGTCGATTCCTATGTTTTCGAATGGCTCAGTTGGTAGAGCGTATGGCTAGAGATCAAAAGGTCGTGGGTTCGACTCCCCCTTGAGGATGCTATTTTTCGTTAATTTAATTCATTTGTCCAATATGCCACAATTTGATTGATTTTGCAATGCTTTATTCATTCCAAGAAGATTACAGTAGGAACTGAAACACATAGTGATTCATAAGTTTTTCAGTGAGATTTCGCCTGTGCGGACAATTACATAAGTACATCAATAGTATACCAAATTATATTATAATATCCAAAACAAAAGAGAAAAATCACCAGAATAAATATTAGAATAAATGTATACGGTAAAGGGGCATGGAGAGCGAACAATATTTTGGATAGCTTGTTGTCCTGTAACAAATACATTTCAATCAAGTGATAGTAGGTAGCGTTTCAACTTATCTTTAAACAAGCATGCTGACATTAAGTTTCATATATAAATACCAACCACAGCTTCTATCAAGTTATGGGCCCAGTCTAAATAATCTACAGTCTCCAGAGAAGCAGTTAAGGAAATTGGAGAGTGAAGAGAAAATGAATTGACGAAACACAGACAAAAATGAATGACATTAAATCGACAATCGAAAGATTAGATAACCAAAACTATGAAACCTGAAAGTATAGAATGGAACTCCTACTCATGAAAGAAGAAGTACGGGACATAGTTATAGAAGAAAAGCCTGAAGCCGCAGATGTTACTTGGGAAAATAAAAATAACAAAGCCAAAGCTCTTATTGGATTGTTAATCGGGGATTCTCAGTTGATGCACGTAAAAAACTGAAATCTGCATATGAATACTGGAAAGCTCTGAGAGAACATCATGAAAAATGATCGTTATCAAACAAAGTATTGTTACTAAAAAAGCTATGTAGACTACAACTCAACGAAGGCGCTAATATGGAACCTCATCTCATAAAACTAACGGAGCTAGTAAATATGGGTGAAAATCTTGCTGATTACTTGATAGTAGCATTCATACCCAGTAGTTCACCAGAAAGTTTCAACACTATTGTATTGGCATTGGAAACAAGACCTGAAAAGGACTTGACAGTAGAACTCGTCCTTATATTAATGGAGATGTTATTATACACTTTCAAGCCTTCATGATTTCATACCATATTTGGAAGACACCACTGGTAAATAAATCAAGAGGGCGACGGAATATTTTTCGTGAGTCTTGATATAGCGTATATATAATGCAATTTCATATATATATATATATATATATATATATATATATATATAATGCAATTCTTGATAGCCTTGTTCTGTAGGGTTTTCAGAGGATTGCCCGAGCTTTATAAATAATGTCTATGACCTATTGGTCAGGATATTGAAAAGACATGTTCTAGCAAATAGATCATCAAATTGCCCGACGATCGCGTAGCAATATTCAATAATGGAGTTTAGGTAATAATTAATCACTTGGCCCGATCTGACTTGTTATTGTTCATAATGCCTGGAATAATCAAATTGACCGTAACATATATATATATATATAAATATATAATATATATATATATATATATATATATATATATATATATATATATATATATATATATATATATATAATGGAAGGAATTCAATGGACCTAGCCCTCAGAAAGAAGTGCTAACCGTAGACACGTGTTTCGGGCTCTCGGCCCTCATCAGTACGGTGGAGAAGTGCAAGGATGGACAACACTTGGTAGAAAACGACAAATCAACGGAGTCAACAAACAGAAGCCAGCCGCTCATTTGTGATTTCGGTCAGCAGACCCTGAATTCCAGGGCAACAACCAACGTCACCACGGAGGCAGCTATAGCTACCTGCGTCCGAGTCCAGGAATATAAATATGAAAAAGAGTAATATCGAGGGGACTGTTAAAAACAAAATGGAAGGAATTTAATGGACATAGCCCTCAGAGAAAAGTGCTAACCGTAGACACGTGTTTCGGACTCTTGGCCCTCATCAGTACGGTGGAGAAGTGCAAGGATGGACAACACTTGGTAGAAAACGACAAATCAACGGAGTCAACAAACAGAAGCCAGCCGCTCATTTGTGATTATATATATATCTTTATATATATATATATATATATATATATATATATATAATTCTACTGTACGTGTGTGGCACTGAACTCTTCCTAAACGGCTGTACCGATCCGAATGAATTTTTTCTGTATGCGTTTGGGTGGCACCCTGAATGGTTTAGATTCACAAATCAGCCCGGCAGATGGCGCTGCAGTCGGTATCATAAACGGCTGGACCGATTTGAATGAATTTTTTTGTATGCGTTTGAGTAGTGTCCTGGATGGTTTAGATTCACATGTCATCCCCCTGAATGTTGAGGGTGGTCCATCCCTTGATTTTATTTTTTATTTTTTGTAAAAAAAAAAAAATTTCAATTTTTTTATGATACAGCATTCAAAAATACATACAACCCTGAATTTTCATCCTTCTACGATCAACCCTCATTTTTTTAGAAAATTTTTTATTTTTATTTTGTCATGAATTAGAATGAAATATACATATATATATATATAAATATATATATATATATATTTATATATATATATATATATATATATATATATATATAAATGATTAGTCAGTTTTTAATGAAACTTTAACACCCCGTATCTCGGCAAACAAAGCATTTGCGGTCAAAAGTTATATAGCAAACTGAAGTTTGTGGCACTTCACTAACACCCTGTATAGCTGGAAATCACCATATTTTGATGATAATTGGACTGGTATCGAAATAATAACAGTAACTATCGTCTCAATCTCACCTTACATGATGTCTTGGTATAACAATTCACCAATTTTTTTTACAAGCTTTCATTTAGTTTTACCAGTCCCGGTGTCGGTTTGTCTGTGTTTCTGTCTGTGATCAAATTTTGCAAGTTAAATTTGACCCACTTCTAATCGTCCTATTGATTTGAAATTTGGCAGGTGTACATAATAGCCGAGATCACAAGCTCACAAATTTGCTTCATATGTGCTTGAAGTTGGAATATAGTGATAAAATATTATGTGTGCATAGTTTTCCCTTGAAGATAGTGTGTAATATTCGAATAAACGTTGCTCTAAAACCCTCAAATTCAGTCAGACATTCAAACACAGCGTTATTACCGCTTCTTTTGACGTCATAAGTCCATTCATTTGGCATTTTCAGTTGCCAGTGTCACTATTTTGCGGAACTTCTGAGGAAACATTATTCTGTTTCATCCTATGAATAAAACAGAACTTGTGTCACCATGTGTTATATTGAAATGAAGATTTAGTTACTCGAATAATATGTATGTATACCGAGTGCTATGTCATTATTTTTTCGGCCTGCTCACATCGTAAGGAAATATTATGAATAACGCTTGGCAACGCTGTAATTTCTGGCACTCTTCGCGATTGGCGAGTTGTCAGTGTCACAATTTTGAGGTACTTCTGGAAAAATGTTATTCTGTATCATCCTATGAAGAAAACAGAATTTGTTCCAGCATGTGTTACATTGAAATGAAGACTTCTCTCTCTCTCATTTGACAGCTGTTCTTGATTAAGTTATACTTGAATAATATGTATGTATACCGAGTGCTATGTCATGATTTTTTGGCCTGCTATTATTGTAAAAACAAATTTTGAATAACGCTTGGCAACTATGTAATTATCTCACGCCTTCGGGGATCGGCGATAGAGCTGTTCTTGTTACGTTACTTTCTGGAGCGGTTTCCGTAGTATTCAAATAGGAACATTTCTCTAGTAATTTTTTTGGAAAAACTACTTCGAAAAAAAATAAATTAATAAAATCCAACCACTTTTCTCATCGTTCTGGACATCGTGTTATTTTTTCCAGAAATTAGTGATCTCTCCTATTCCGCTACAATGCATTATGGAATTTTTGTTAGGAAAAAAACAGAATGGGGGCTAAACATATTGGAGCCGCCATTTTGTTCTTTTCCAAAAAAATTTAATTTTTACCGGAATTATGTACACCTGCCAAATCTAAGGGTTTTTTTGTCAAAATTGGAAAATAAATTGGATAGAAATCACCAAACCAGTTATTTAACATCATAAATACAAAACAAAATTCAAAATAAATAAACGAAAAAACCAAAATGGCGGCTAACCATATTGGAGCCGCCATTTTGTTCTTTTCCTAACAAAAATTTCATAATACATTTTTACCGGAATTATGTACACCTGCCAAATCTAGGCGTTTTTTTGTCAAAATTGGAAAATAAATTGGATAGAAATCACCAAACCAGTTATTTAACATCATAAATACAGAAAAAAATTCAAAATAAATAAACGAAAAAAAAAAACAAGCTTTCATTAGTGGTTAATAAAAAAGACAGAACTAAAAATAAAAATTATAGAAGAAACATTTTTAAAGACTTTTATCACACAAATGCACTAAAAAGGAAAAATATTTACTTTCATTGTTTGATCTAGGTTATTCTGTGAGTAACAGATTCAAAAGCTTGCCGCGGATACAAAATAGGTAATGTTGCGCGGCAAAATTATCACCTACCTCAAACAATGAAATAAATTATGTTTTCCTTTCCTTTGGAAAACCAATCCAAATACTAAGATATTCAATTTTTTTTTTTTTTACTCACATAATAATATAAGCAATACCAATACGTTATAATAGAAGTAGTATAAGATAATAATAATGAACACTACACTAGAACGTCCTATTGAATATCACACGACAGGCATTAATGAAATGGAGAATGGGTAACAAATACTAAATACTAAAATAAATGATATGATGAGTAAATATACTCGGTAAGTAAAATACTTGTTCCGAAACAGTGTAGCAATTAAGAATATAAATATAAAATATATAAAAATATGAAAATATAAAAAATACACACATATATACTGTAATAACTGAATAATTTATAACAGAACACAATAAAAAATTTGAAATTAAAGCAAGAAACAGTAGATTTATTCAACATTGACTTTTAGAATATTTGAATTTGGATCAATTTCATCTGGAGATTGGTTGCGATATGGAAACAAAATACTTACCTATACGGATACCTTATGAAATGTAACTTTATTTAATTATATTTTCGTTTCTATCGAACCATGGACGTATGCCCTAGGGCAGGTCAGCACAAATATTTTTAGACTTTTTTTAAATGTTTTATTTGACATGTTTTTAAGTTCATCGGAGATGCTGTTGTAGAGTTTGGGCGCTAAGAACTCATTTGATCTTTGTCCTATAGATTTTGTCATGAAGGGAATTAAGTGTAATTTTTTTCTACGTGTGTCATATTCATGATTGCTTTTTTTGAATTTCTTACTTATGTGATAATTGATCATACATTTGTAGCTGAATTCCTGCCTGAGGTCAAACACTCCTGACTCAGTGTAAGTCAGTTCGGTTGAGTAGTCCCATTTTTATGTAACATTCGTTTCAAGAATCTTCGTTAGTATTTCTAAAGGTGTTATGTGTTTTCTGAGTGCTGCACCCCAAGCCAAGATGCCGTATTTCAGATGACTATCTACAAGTGCAAAATACACAATTTTCAGTTCTTTCTGAGGTAATGTGTGACAAAGGTGTCTGAATTTATATAGAATAAATTGTAGTTTTTTTATTACGTATTTAATATGGACATCCCACCTCATATGGTCATCAATGAGTACACCCAAGTACTTAACACTTTTTGATGGTAGTATATGAGAAATCGATCCTTTTTCATATATTTCTATATAGTTGAAAACAGTTGTCTTCAAAAGAGCGATGAAATTAATTCCCCAGTTAGAAATATAATTTTATTCCACTATCGCTCGAGGAAACGAATATTTTTTCAGCATGAACTGTTCTGAGGAACGACTCCTGAACATTTCTAATTCAGTGGTGTCTATTTATTCAATGTAACAGATGAATGAACGCTGACGTTGAAACAACAAACCACATCACAGGATTCGCATCCCTTTTAGATCTGTCCCCGATACATATTATGAATGTTAGTTCGCGCTTATGCGAGATTCGCATGTATCCGTACATTCAATGTGCCTCACATACCTTCATGTAGGATGAATAATAAATCTACGTATGCATCACGATGTGGTTTTTGCTCCAGATAAAGCATTCTGGGAACATGCTGATTACTGCTTTTAGTATACGTCCGAATGATTTTCGGGGTGAGAGGGAATAGAAGGATATCTCTTCACCTCGGTCTCGAGTAATTTCCATACCGCGTTGTGCCAATATTAGTCTCATATATGTTTGAGGAATTATTTGGGATATTGATCCATGAATTGTTACAAGAGGACTGTTTTGAAGAAGAAATGGTATTCGATCATGGACAAAAACCCAAAAATGTTTGCATTTGTTCACAACTGCTCATGATTAACCAATTATTTACAACACAGACTTCAATTTTTTTTCTCTTTTTCCCAGTATTATAAAGTTGTGTGACATAAGTAGAATGTTTTCTACTTCATTCAATTGTCCAAATCCTATTCATTGGAAAATTACAATATTTGGCATCATAACCGTAATAAATGAATAGAGGAGCCATCGATATGAATTCATTAGCGTCCGATAGAGGTAGGCCTGAATTGTTTTACCTTTCCTAAGGTGGTATAAAATTATGAAATATGAGTTGAATATTATCTACTTCATTTAATTAACCAAGCCACATTTTACTAGAGCATAGGAAATTTTCTTTCACACTGAAAACTATTTTCTTGTCTTTGTATAATAAGACCATTTGAAAATTATATTGAATGGGTTTTCCTTAATCTTGTAGTAGTAACGTAGTGTGTTGAATATATGGATGGTACACTTTTTATTTTTCCACTGGTAATTTAAAATCAGGTCATGTATATCGTGCCTTTCAAGTATTTTTTCCAACATTACTCTACTGAAGCATAGGAAAACAAGTGGAAATGTGAAGGTAATAAAACAAATAAAAACAAAATAGTAAATAGGTACTTTATTAACCAACACAAATGAGAAACATTGAATTTACAAGAAACACACTATGGTTTAGCTTTTATTTTCATTATTTTAATGATTATTCATGTTAAATACACAGCTATTATGAAAAATAATAATGGGCTGTATTGCTGTTTGTTGGCAGTGCTGAATTTCTGAAGATATTATCGACGTATTTTGGTCGTTTCCCATTGAATGATCACCTCTCACGGCCTGGATTATATTTTGATGGTGCTCAACATCCATTTGGAGATATGGTTTTATGGACTTGATAATAATGTGTACGGTAATATCAGTAAGCTGCTGTTCCTGAACACCACTTTTTGCCAAGTTTGTTACTGCCGTAGCACTTGCTGAATGATTTGAGACTTTGTTTTTTTATATCGATTTATATTTTAGAAACGGATTTCTTTAAACGAGAAGATACTGTTTTTCTACCAACAGAACTTTCACTACCATCTTTTTAAACTGTGCATCCGAGTTCGGATTGGGAGTAACGAACACTCTATCTACTATTAGATCCCCACGCTTTCCCATATATTTTTCAAAAAATCGTATGGAACACTCGTTAATATTGCTATGATTCCTCATTAGCCAATTAGCCACTTACTATCAACCAGTTTTTTTGATCCACCTTGGGTTGTTCCATATATACGGGATTGTATCCAATTGATAATATTGAAGATAATAAAAAGTTCTTTATTACCTTCGAATAGCAACATTATATAAATTCGAAATGATAATATATCATATTCCAATAGTAAAGGACGAAGTTCAGTTCAGTTTCTGGATAAAGCCATTCACTGAATTCTTCCAGTGAAATTTCCTTCGCAGTCTAATATACCTCCTCTTTGCTCATGATCTCACTAATTTCTGATCCAAAACGCAACCTTTTCTCTTTGTGTCTAAAGTAATAGATGAAACGCGACTGCGCTTCCAAAACTTGTCAGGCGAAACGTCAAAATACCCATCATGACCATCTCAGTTTACCATTCCTATGCAACACTAACAACAGCCTACTATGATGACCCTGACATGGGTATCTCACCAATTCATTTCTTTAAATAGTTTTGTTATGAAATTTTCGTGCCGCATCTTCCGTGAAATTAAGATTCCGAAAACTTTTTATCTTTTTTTTTTTTAAATTCCAAAAAATTCGCACTTCCAAAAAATGTAGGGAAATATTTCTGCCAAACGACGGTGGAGACTCGTAAATGTTGGAGCTGAAGGCAGTACTCGATTAGGAAATCGCTCCTGGTGAATACGTCTTGCTTCGCGCGCATTGCCATTCGCAAGGCCATAAACGAAATGCATATCGGCTAAATGAATCCAAATAATCCATTTTTTCAAAATTAGTGTTTTGAAACTCACAGAAACTTCAACAAAACAACAAAACATTTAACTGTCACATAATATGTAATTACGAAAACTACTTACTTAAACGTCAAATTTATTTCCTAAGCATTCTTGTTGAGAATGCAAAATAATGGTAATAACTGGAGATGATGGATGATGATGGAGATGATTTTTTCACTGGGAAATGTGCTAGAAGAACGCTCAAAAAAGTTTTGAATCTTCAAAAAAAAAAAGACGTGAAGGTGGCGCCTCCTACGACGAAGAGCAATAATAATATCGGGATCGAATTTGACATCTCAAAAAACCTCTCAATACCAATTTTCGTTCAATTGAGGTCAGTATTTTGGAAGTTATTTATAAAAAATGAGCCGATAGTCAACGTGGACTCGAGTGAGGGCTGTCAGTTGTACAACCGATTCGTCTGGACCAATGAAGTCGTACATAATGCTGGCAGGTGTGTCTCTAGATGGGAGGTCATAAATCACGTGTTATATTTGTGTTTTAATAGCTCTGAAAGATTAAAAACCAGTAGCGTCTATGGTCTTGGTGTGTACCGATCGAAATACGTTTTAGTATATAATAATAACCTACATCAAACAATGAAAGAAATTATTTTTCTTTCTTAATGTATTTGTATAAATAAAAGCTTGTCCTTAATTTTTTTTCATTTTTCATTATTTATGAAGTATTTTTAAAATCTTAAAATATCTAAATAAAATTAGTTATCTCCACCACTGCTGCTCACACGATTTCGCCGCAAGACTTTTTCATGTTTCTGCAATTGATATTGGGAAATCTATACCATATATGTTTGTCTGGCCAGGTGTTAGAACTGTCAAAGCTGTCTGGTTACTGAAGAAACATCTTTCAATAGGTACCCAAGTAACACATAAACAATTCAGCTTTGATACTATAAAGTAAGTGTGGTGTCATTAAAGTTTGAGGGTGCCACGATACAAGTGTCTGGAAATGGATGACCTGATTTCTTATATAATTCCGGAGAAAATATAAAAAATTACGCTTTATACTTTGACGAATTTAAGTTGCTATTTTATACACCTTTGCTACCTGTTACCTGCCAAAGCCACGATGATCCAAACTTCATAGTGATCCATAGTTCCTAATGTTGCGCTGAGAAATTTTCAACTTTCATAAAATGAGGATGGTGTGACATTCACGGGCTCTCAGACTATCATCATCGATATTCAAAATAGTAGAAGTGGAAACTGATTACAAGTATCTTGAGGTGGGTGCTCATCATTCCATATCGAATTATCCACGCCAAAATAGGTATTGAGTATTTCTGAATGATTCTACAATTATTCGAATCATTCAGTGAAACATGTCCTGATTAATTGTTCCCGCTATTTCTCTCTGGAAACAGATGGAAACCTTTTCACACTCGAAAACTCCACATCCCTTTTCTAACGAATGATTCTCCCACAAAACTTCACAAGTTCGGTCTTTTTTATATCCTCCTATCTATAATGGCGTTTTCCCGGGACGCAGCTTTGAAAAACATACACATCAATAACGTGATAGTTGAGAATCTGAATGACCATCTGCATGCTAAGATGAAGTCACAGTCTCTTTCAGAAGCACCTCCAGATTCGATAACGGCGAACGCTATCGGCAAGCGTCCATTGATCTCTCGAGAAAGCAATATACTTAGGGTCGGTCCGTAGTAGCACAATAATAGGTATTGTAAGATTCAAAAACGATCGTTCTATATTCCCAGAGGCACAGTGCTTATAGCGTTACGAGGGCTCCGACGAGATTATTCGACATTTACATCACAACACGTTTTTTGAATGGGTAGAAGTCATGAAAGAGGAATCGTAGGAATATGTTTGCAGAGTTCCAGAAATTATAATGCCGCCAGTTTTTGATTCCTCAATGACACATGGGGTCCTGAATATCAGGATAATATTGGGTAATGAATTTTTAGATATTATGATTGTGTTTCAAAAAATGTTATTCTTTATTTTTATTAGATTCCCGTTGTCATTTCTCGATCTACATCAACTCCTATCTGAAATATCTGACATGAGCACAAAACAAATGAATAAAAATACAACTATGATCTCAACCTAGAGCTGAATTCTAACATTTCTTCCTTTAGAAAAATCGAATTGAACGGTTTTCTTCACATAAAAGATTCAATATAAATTCAACCAGAAAATGGTAGTTCTCAGGTGAAAAACAACTACTTTCCTGGCAAATACCACGCAGAACGTTGAATGATATTCACCTGAAAATCCATGCATACCTCCATATAAATGGACATTGAATGCAAATGTTTCTTTCTGATAAGCTCGATTATGTTTAATTTATGTCGTGTTCACCCAACAATCCGCATACCGGTTTCAGGCTTTTTTGGCCCTCATCAGTTCGGAGTAGTCAACCAGCCAAAGGTCCGAAGAGCTCTGGCTGAAGCGAGACACAACATAACCAAAACCATCATCGAGTCTATAACACCTATAGGTACGCCGGAAAAGAAAACTTTTAACTGGCGGTACCTAGTGACAGAAAGAAACACTCCGCAAATCTCCCACTTCGATAGGTTCCTGAATAAAAGATTCCTTCTCAGTAGGAGTGGCAAGCCCGACTAGCATATAGTGAAAGATAAACGCCATGTGAAGTGGAATAAATAGAAAAATCGAATTAAACGGTTTTCTGCACATAAAAGATTCAATATAAATTGAACCAGAAAATGGTAGATCTCAGGTGAAAAACAACTACTTTCCTGGCAAATACCAGAACGTTGAATGCTATTCACCTGAAAATCCATGCGTACCTTCATATTTCTTCCTTTGATTACCCTTGTTTCGGACGTCTATCGTCTTAATAGTTTTGAAAGGTTTTTACGACGTTCCGAATGCTTGTATCTGCAATCGTCTCAGTGAATACTGACAATCTTGGGTGCGACTTACTAATTCATATGTCTGTCGGTGCAATGGTGCGTGTAGTTCCGCCAGATGCAGTGGTGCGTGATTTCGCGCGGTGTGTTGGTGCGTGAAGTTTCGCGCCCCTGCAGTCCACCAGAAAAGGTAATGAGTGGTTTCCATACGTTCCTGACCTAAGGCGTTATTGGCTTCGAAGTAGGCGGCCTCCTTGTACTTCCATTTGAACCAATCCTCTCTATGTAGAACATTTGCGTCGTCCCATAGAATTTGATGGTGCTCAGTCCAGGCGTGGTCAGCCATTCCCGATTTTGATGTTTCTCCGCGTCGAGTCCATTTCTTGTGCTCATCCAATTTCACCGATAACAGCCTCTTTGTCTCTCCAACGAAGAAATCTCCGCATTTACATGGAACTTCATGGATACAATACTAGATATATTTATCTCCGTGATTCCATAAAATGAAAGTATCATCCGCGTACCTCAACCACGGCGCAAGGCACGAGCAACAGTAGAGGACTGGGCTCGTATTCTCGACAAGTGAACTTTCGTTCGTATACGCACCAACACGAATGGTTGATTTGCGAGTACTTGACTGGAATGGTATTTTTGACAACCATTCGTGTTACGTACGTATACGTTCCTGGAAGTGCGAATGGAACATCTTACACTACTGTTATATTCCACGAACTGATGAAAATGGTCGATAAAATCATCGTTCTGTGGATTTCCTCTCGTTTTTCAAGTATTTTTGGTCGAGGTGTCGTTAGTGAAAAGGAGACTCAAATTACCAGAGGGCAGAACATGCATTGCTAGAGTTTAAAAAAAACACTGATCTCCAGTCTGGAAAGTTTTCGAACAAGTTTACTTTCAAAGATGCCCAAAGAAAATGCATGGAAATGTTAAATAGTATGCCGGGTGCATCCAGAGAATGGAAAGTTTGGAGGAAGGGCAGTTGGCGATATGAAATAAGTCTTCACTTATTCATTCCATTACAGATTTGCAGACATGGTCAGATATAAAATCACGGTCAAAATCGGAAGTCAGTGGTATGAGAAGGCATGAACGAGCAACAGGCAGTGAGCCCCCTATAGAAGATGACATTTCAAAAAGTGATGAAGACATCATCAATATTGTGGAAGTTGTCTCTATCGGAAAACACAACAAAACAACAGAATCTGCAGTTGATTTCGATGTTGACGCATTGGAGCAACTGAATAATTGAATGGTAGAGGAGGAGGAACTAACGACAGCCGAAGGAAACGAAATGCTCCAAACACCGCAACATCGTCACAAACCTTTGCTAGAAATGGAAGGAACAACAACTCTGAGGCATACTGTAGATGCTGTCAATGAATATAAACAGGAAATGGAAGATAAAACTGGTATGAAAAAAAAATATAATGAGGAAAATTCTAAACTTTTGGAACGGATAGCCAGTGCTAAGGAATGGAAAGCAAATGCTCCAGAGATGAATGCTGATGCAGCGGAGAAAACCGCTTCAGCCAATGTAATATGTTTATTTATTTATTTATTTATTTATTTATTTGGTATATACATCCAGCAGGCCGAAGCCCAATTACAGGAGTACTTAATAAATATTACATGTGGTTGACTTACAGGTTATAGGTTAGTCAGAAACCAAACTGGAAACGGTTTGTCTGAATTGTGTCCGAGTAAGAAAAAAAATGTCAACTGAGCCTAGCTTATTATAATTTCTGCTCATTGAGTTTATTGGTGAATGAAAGTGATGTTGTGTATTAGGTACATTGAAGTGGAATGTATTGTGATACCGAGAAGATTGTCGTGGTATATTAAAGTTGATTAACGAAAGTAATGTCGAAGAATCTATGGTGTTGTGTATAATTTTGTACATAAATAGTAGATCATTGATTTCTCTTCTTTTTCTTAATGACTGTGTCTTAAACTCGCTCAACAGGAGATCATAATTGTAATTTCTTTCAGGGTAACGTTTATATTTTTATAAAATAAATATTTTAAGAACTTTCGTTGAACCATTTCAATTGCCGAAATTGTTTGTTGGTGGTACGGGTTCCATATTTGACTGCAGTATTCCAGTTTGGTTCTAACTAAGGTATAGTACAATTGACAGAGTGCATCCAACGATTCAAATTCACTACAAGTACGAATTAAAAAACCTAATGATTTCATGGCTTTGGAAATTATTGTTTCATAATGATTTGTAAAGGTTAGTTTACAGTCGTATGTGACACCCAGATCCTTATGTTGTGTGACTCGTGACAGTAATTCCTCGTTAATGGTATAATTGTACATTGAAGGGATGTTTTTTCGTGAATAGGTCATAATTTTACATTTACTGACATTAAGAGATAGTTTATTTACTGTACACCAGTCTTCCAACAAATTTAGGTCATTTTGTAGTGAAATAGAGTCTTTTAGGCCCTCAATCCGTCTGAATAGTTTCATATCATCAGCAAATACAAGGGTATCGGATTCAATTTTAGTGCAGATATCATTTACAAATAGCAGAAAGAGTAGCGGTCCCAGGTTTGAGCCCTGTGGTACACCGGATGTTGCCGTAAACTCATAGGATTTCACTCCTTCATAGTCAACGTAGAGTTTGCGATTTTTCAAATACGTTTTAAGATATTAATGAGATTCTTAGTAAAACCAAAAGATATTAGTTTGTCTAGGAGCCTGTTGTGCGATACGCGATCGAACGCCTTACTAAAATCTGTGTAGATTACATCTACCTGAGATCTTGAATCGAGTGCTTCGGATACAAATTCTGTAAATATACACAGATTTGTCGAAGTGCTACGACCTTTCATGAAACCGTGTTGGTGTTGGGAAATGAGATGGCGAGTGTGAGCATACATCAGGTCGGCCACAATTATCTCGAATAATTTTGAGAGGGCAGAAATCAGTGCAATAGGTCTATAGTTTGTGACCTCTGTTGGTTTTCCTGTTTTGAAAATGGGACATATGCGCGAAAATTTCCAAATTTCAGGGAATGTTCCAGTTTTGACAATAAGATTGAAAATTACAATGAGGGGGTCACATATTGTATGAATACATTTTTTTATTACTTTGGGCGGGATATTGTCAGGCCCAGATGTCCACTTGTTCTTGAGTTTTTTGCATGCATTAATAATATGTTCTCTTGTTATTTTTGGTAGATCCAGGTAACTGCTATTATTCGTGTCATTTCTACCATTTGCCAATGTATCGCATACTGAATTGGCATCCTCTTTAATATACACACTTTTGAAGTGATCTGCAAAGGAATCCATAATTCGTTGTGGATCAGCGATCTCTATCCCTTTGTAGTTCATTTTGCCTGGTATGCGAGATTTTGCTTTTTCAAATTAATGTAATTCCAAAATTTTGAGGATTGGATTTTATGGTCGTTTCTGATTTTTCGATAAAAGATCGATAAGCCTCAGCAATCTCAGATTTTATAGATTTCCTTAAATTTTTCATTCGGGATAGGTAGAAGTTTAGTTTATGTTTGCGATACATTCCCAAATAGTGATTTTTTGATTTCAATTTGTAAATTATGTTTTGGGTAAACCAAATTGGATATTTAAAGTTTTTTTGTTTCGATAGTGGTACACATTTTTTGATCATGTTTGTTAATGAGTTACTGAAAATCTGACTAGCAGTGTTAACATCTGGGCATGAGTCAATTATAGTCCAGTTGAACTCGGTCAGAAGTCGAGTAAGTTTGCCCCAGTCAATTTTTTTGAAATTTAAACGATTTATGCGGGAGGAAAAGTTACTTTTGACATAAGGAATATCTTGGAATTCAATAACAAGAGCTGGGTGGTGGCAATCTAATGGTACTAAGGGGTCACTTTCACAAGTCACTGAGCAGTCAACTGTTGATGGTGATATTACTAGATCTAATATTCTATCATTGAAATTTACATTTTTATTATGTTGGACAAGATCCGAGAATGCTAGGAAGTAGTTAAGCCGAGCTACTAGTTTTGTAACAGGAATATTATTGTCGTCATAGCATTTTTCAATTCTGAAATATTAAATTCCCTAGTATGATAGAACGGTTGATGTCTCTGAAGTTTTCAAATGTTTCTAACAGTGCTTCATATTCTATCATGCTGGAGTTTGGTGGAATGTAGACGAGTATAATGAAAAATGATATGTTACCTTCTAGAGTGATTTTTATACAAACTAAGTCAATTTTCTCCACTGGTGTTTCTATGTTATACTGTTCAGAAAGAATAGTATTCGCATCCGTAGCCAAAAGCACTCCGCCTCCTCGTCCGTTCAGCCTGTCTTTTCGATATACAATATAATTGTCCGGAAAAAGTTCACTATCTAGAACACCATCCTTCAACCAAGTTTCACAAATAGCTAAAACACTGTAATTATTTGAGGCGACACCTTTGTAAAATGAGTGAGTCTTGGTATTAAGTCCTCTACAATTTTGATAATACACTGTCAATGGGTCATTTTTGCGTAGTCTGCTGGATGAGTTTAGACATTTTTTGAAGCAATGAATGGAATGTTGTTTTTATATTTCATCACCAGGTTGGTTTCACCTTGCAGCCTGCGCTGGTCCAGTTCTTTGCGTACATTCAATTGGTAATCTCTCTGACAAATGGTTTGATCTTGCCTGAAGTAAGAGTTTTTGAATATTTGTCTGGGTCCTGACTGAAGTTTTTTATTATTCCTCAGCAAGATGGGTACGTTTTTTTTTTCGGAGAAGATGATCTTGATCGGTCTGCATTTTGTTGCATCATTGTTTACTTTTCCCAAACGATAAGTTTTCACGTCATTCATATTGAATGATGGTATCAGGAATTGAATTATCCCTTCGACTTCATTCTCAGAATTTTCGGGAACTCCAAATAACAATACATTATTTTCTCTACGTCTCATTTCATCAATTTCTGAGATGATTTTTACTGGACTATAGACGTTCCCTTCATTTCCTTCCTTGGCTTTTTTGTCCACTGTCTGAGTTTGTTTCTTGTGCTCATCTCTCATTTGGGTAATTTGGGTCTGTAGGTCATTAATTTTTTCTTCATATATACCAAGTTTTTCTTCCAGCTTGGTGAAGATACCTGCCGAGACACTATCAACAAGTTTTTTTATAAAAAACTCATCTGTGCACAGTTGTTTTATACACACGTCGGCAGCCGATCGCAGCTCGGCAACTTGTTCACGTGTTAACGGCATTTGTTCACAAAGTTCAAATCAGTTTGATTTTTTTTTTTTTTTGACTGTAGAATCACCTCACTTTATCAAGTAACCTCAGTCAAAACTTTCAATATCTTAGTATACTTTTGCGTATGAATTAGAGCAGTATTTAAGGAGCATGTAAAATCACAACCACACACCATGAACTCAAATATATGTTGGCGATAATCGGAGAAAGGGAAGATTCCATCGGAGAAAAAACGATCCTTTTCTGGGAAATATGAGTTGTGTGAGCAGCACTGCAGTAATTTCAATATGCTTGGATAGGAACGTCAGTCCCCTCGTGGGTCTGGTTACTCTCTCCGAGTTTCCGTTTGATGATGCTAAGGGATTTCTCTTTAGGGGCATTGGTAGAAAGGCTCTCCACGTCAAAGCTGATGAAACGATCTTCTGATCCAAGTTCAACATCTTTGATGGACTCTACGAAGTGCTTCTTCACGTATGAACTGCTCTTTCCTTGTAAGGGTTGTAGTATCGGTATTTCGATAACTTGTAGGTTGGTGGATTCCAGGAGTTGGTGATCGATCTCAGTGGCATGTCTGGATTGTAGATTTCCAGAAGCCCGAGAAGATGCGGTGGTTTGCTGTAGTGTGGCATCAGATGTGATCGATGGCCATCCGAAAAGAGAGTAATCAAGTTATCACATCGTCTACAACCTTCGAACAAACCTTGGACCCAGCCTTAACGATAACTTCAGAGGCTACGAAAGGACAATGATTAAACTCACAAAGGAGGAAACTCACATCCAGTTTCTATGAAGAGCCAGAGACAACAGCATCATCCCAGGCGGTTTCCAGGTGAAGTCACCCATTCCCCGAGAACGAGCACAAAGCATCATGAAGCGGGCCAGTGACGCACTAATCAGGTCGGAGAACAACTACCACCGTTGGAAGAGATGCTGCTATAGGATGCCACGGCCAGATTCCAAGGAATCAGAGAGAACACGTTAGAGGGGGACAATCAACCCATATTTACCAAGATTGACAACACATCCGCAAATATCCGTCAGGTACAAGAGAGGAGGCCTCAGAAGAAATGGAATCGGATAGCAGGAAGGAAACGGTCCCCAGAAATTAACAGCGAAGGTGAGAAAACCATAATTGATATCTCAACTGAACCCCTTACAGAAGTATAGACTTTGCAGTTGCACCAAAAACAATACCGAGTCTGGACATTGCAAGCTCTGCAGAGGCAACCAGTACCAGAATGAATCTTATTCATGCGGAGTCCAGCTACATCAATGGAAATTTGTTCGGATGGTGCGCCTTATGTTTAGGGACTTTCAATGGCGCCGCACATACGTTCAATCTGACTGGACAAAAGTGAAAAAATTAAAGTGCGCGAAAAGTATAAATAATTCAGCAATATTATCATAAATGATTGCTTATCTCATGGGCTATGATAAATTTTGGATAGTCATTCAAACTCTCCTTAAAAACAGTGTAAAAGATGATCTTTTAAGAATCATGCTTTGCTCGCGTTGATATCGGTTGAAATTCAAGACGGAATTCCAACTGTTATACCAAAATATCGTAGATTCTGACCAGGTGAATCTAGTTGGCACTCATCTTTACGAACTGTTTTCCATCTCCATGACATTCAAATTATTTATACGTTCTCATTCTGATTTTTTTGTTTGAATTATTGTTCTTTGTCGTGTTTTGTTCGAGTTCTCGCATGTTTATGGAAATATTGAACTAGTATTTAAAAAGGCCGTCGATGTCCATCGAAATATTATATACACAACAGGTGAATTGGCCATCCAGGAATACATTAACAGAGTTTCATGGCCTGGATTCACCAAGTTTTTTCTTCAATACCTTTTCAGTTATAATGATAGAAATCAAAAGGAGAGGCCTCTTCAACGTTTGTCACAGTAAGTAAAATATTCTTAACATATTATGAACAGAAATGCTATAGGAGACAGTGATGTAGTCAATAGTGCACAAGTACATGAAAAATCCACAGAATTTTGCAGAAAAATTAAAGGAAGACGGAGAAAATGTCATTACCTTCCAGGGCATTTTTTGAACAGAAATACCGATTGGTTGAGTGATCATATAATTATCACAAACAACACCCAAAGAAGGAATATCACGGATCGATCAATGAATGTAGCGATGAGTCACTGAAATCACAACTGAAGCCCTTGCTCGAAAGTAATACAGTTGGCGGTGAGATTGTTCTTGCAGCTGGAGTCTACGAAGTACAGGCAGACGTGATGCAGCCCAATATAGAGGATTGTAGTTGGCAGGTTTTGGAGTCACTTACTAAAAGAAAATGCTCTTTTTCCTGTTCAAGCTTTGGAAATTTATTATATCTTTTTCAGGAACTCTAAATTAACAATAACATTGATTAGTATTGACAAACAAAAAAAATTGTTCGTAGTAACGGAATGTGAGGTTATTGAAAAGCTGAACAAAACAGTATTGAATCGAGGAAATTCTTCAATCTTCTACGGATTATTGTAGAAAACATTGAATCAGGACTATCACATACATTCAAAACTTGTTATAAAAATGAACTAAAAGGATGTTCTACTCCGCAGATCATTAAAAACATGAACAATCATGTGACAGGAACGTCTGTCACTCTTCATACTGATGTTGACTCATGACATGTAACAGTTATGCCAACTGTTTTGGGAGGCGCTGGGTCTATCGTCAGATATTGGGAAATAGTGTATTGAGTTTGATGGTTGTTTGTTGTGGTTTTGTGTAGTAAATCTGTGTAAATAATGTTTAGTCCTATGTCACAATCGGCACTGGCGATTGCGATAAAAAATACATAGGGCAAGTAGCAGATGCCTTGAAAATAGGATAACCTCACATAAAATAAGGGGGAATAATGAACAAACATGTACTTTGGTTAAACACGTTTGGGATAACGATCACAATTTTTCACATGAAGACGTTAAAATAGTAGACAAAGAAACAAACTCCCTGAAAAACATATTCCTAGAAATGACCAACATATTCAAACAACCACTCTCAATACACTCTGAAAAAGAAATCGAAGGACTAAACATTATCTACACATATTAACTCCACAAACCACAACCAACAACCACCAAACTCATAACACACTAACTCTCAACAACTGACTGTAGGATGTCAAGTGTCAATGTCACCGAAAAATGGGTCGAATTGACATATTAAAAAAAATTATTGAGAAAATGTGTTTGGAATCTAACGGGGACCCATGTATTTGTTCAATATTCTCAACCCGTATATAAAATTTCAACCAACTAATATTTGTCATTGGAGCTCAATGAAACATTATTTATCCTAATTGATTTCAGTATTGTTTAGGTGGATGTGGAAAAATAAAAAAAAAAACTCAATGAACGAACAATGTACAAATTTTCAATATTCCACATGACCACCTTCGCGCTCCATAGAATTGTTCTGGAAAACCTTTCGCGGCGAACATTTTCCAACATAGTTATGTTGATCAGTGCTGCACAATTCCTTAAACAAATCTCTAAATGGTCTACATTTCGAAATGGGCGTTGTTTATAAACATTGCCTTTCAGATAACCAATATTAAATTCAGCAAGGATAAATAATGTATTATTGATTTTCAATTGCAAATATTAGTTGGTTTAAATTCTATTCATGGGTTGAGAATATTGAATGAGCTCATGTGCATCAATGTACAGGGCATCACTACACCTAGTGACAAGACTTAATCGTGTTTTCATAATTAATCTTCCGCAAAATGTCTATTCTACCAATATTCGATTAGTTTTGACCCAAACTTATGTGATTCAGGTTATTCAAGCTGTTTCCAGATAAGACAAGAATATATAATGTTTCTTAGTGAGGGTAGAGGAATAAAATTGAATTTTTGTTTTTTTTCAATCCGGTGCAAAATTGGTACATGAGGTCCTCGTTGGATTCCAAACACATTTTCTCAATAAAAATGTTCGATTTCTTGTCAATTTGACCTATTTTTCGGCACCTCAGACAACTTTTTTTCAATTCTCGCCAAATCTGAGGTAACGTGATATAAGTTACAACGGATTTTTTAGTTGTCAGACAATAACACATTTTTTTCCCATATGTAGCCAACTTTTCGACGGACACTGTACATATATATGTATATATATATATATATATATATAATATATATATATATATATATATATATATATATATATATATATATATATATATGTTCACATATCCGCCTGTAATATAAATTGTTTTCTGACAGAGAAATGTCAGATTCTTCTGCACTTTTGTTTTTTATTTCTAATGAGACTTTTATAAATACAACTTTAGCGTGATGATATCAATTTGTGCCCAGGAATGATTTGAACTGATATTTCTTCAAAATCTGACAGGTTGCCATAAGGAAAGCGATATGTCCATCCCAAATTCCTATGATACAAGGGGGTGCAGAATGAAAAAATTATCCTGTGAACTTATTTTGAGAATAATCAATATCCTCATGATTCTGACATGAATTCTTACTGATATTGCCATTAATTTGCACAAATATCCAGAGAAATGATTTGGTCCTGTCAGATTGACTATCGGAACCACTGTTCGCCGCACTCTGCACCAGTTTTCCACATCGTTTTGACATTGAACCCCTGCCTGATCCTGTCCAAAATTTGACTTCCACATGTCCTCCTGATTTTCCTTCGTGAATTTCTTCCAGGAATTCATTTATCCTCTTCCCGGGTGAAACCAATTGGGAAATGATTTCCGTACCCGTAATTCATTTTCCACAACCAGGAAATCCCATTGTTTCCACATCACCTTGAAGATGGGATTCCTGTACGACATATCTCCCCAGGAGGGTCTGCTGATTCCGTCCCCAATATTTGGATCGGTTTCCTGGTCTTGTTTCGTATGTGCGGTAGTCCAGTGGTCTTTAGTTGACAGTCTAGTTTGTCTGAGCTGGCAATTCCCTCGCTGAACCTCGTTCTCTGGTTTTGCTTTGATGCTCTAGGATGCGGTTCTCTAAATAAGACATATGCATTATTATTCGGTCGTTCAAGGCGTGTTGGGTATAAGCATGATACTTGTTAGTCTTTCTGACACTGTTGACACTAATCCGCATGCCTCTCGATGTATTGGCCATTCCAGTTCCTTGATATCTTCCCGGAAACTCAGTAGATGATCTGGTCCCAGTCGGTGGATAAGAACGTGCGGATGTCCTTCGAAGTGATGATGAACGTGGTGGCCACCTTTTTTCATCAAAATGTCCACTCCTCCCACCTGAAGCAGTTTTCTCTGGATTCTCCTGGCGATCCTGTATTCTTAGAAGACTAGGAATGTGGTGTTATCTTCCAAGGTGATGACGAATGAGGTTGTAACTTCACTCGGCAATCTTTCTGGAAATGTCCGCTGCTACCACACCTGATTGTTTGTGCTGATATTCTTGGGTTCGAGTTCATCCGTTATATTGCTGAGCATATGTTCTATGATGTCGCATTCTTTCACTTTCCGAAGCGGTTTTTCAATAGATACCGCTCTTACTTTCGGCCTCGGGATATAAAAAGCCACTACCAGTTTCGAGAAACGAACTAGAACTTGTTTATCTCAGGGCCCTTTGTATTCTGATACTTTTCAATCCATCAATAAATTCCTGCACTTTCTACTATTTTTCCAAATCTTCGGGGGCATCTGGGTAGGCAAGCTGGATAAGTCTTCGCGAGCCTGCTTCAAACTCCACCCGATTACTGCACACGTATTTTCAATTGTGCCCGATATATCTGCATCCGATGTTGGTTGCCATATCTCAATGAGGTATTTATACTCGCGATTTGGGTCTTCTGGGGTGGTCTGTAACATTGCCAAAGCAGGTATCCCCAAAACCACTATGAGTGCCGTAGCCTTTTCTTCATCGTCCCATCTATTGGCCGTTGCTACGGCTTCAAACTTTTTTTTCTGCTTCTTTTGGTGCCACCAAAACTTCTTTCTTTGCTTCTTCCCGTATCGCACTAACTTTTTTTCCATCTTGCCGCACATTATTTCCATCATTTTCCAGACTGTGTTGATTTCTTTTCTCAGGGCTATGATCTGCCCCTCGGTTTTCTGGATAATCTGTTTGGAAAGTGCTACCTGTTGTTCTCGTTGTTCTTTCTCCTCTATCCGCCGCTTCTCCTCTTACCCTTGCATTTCTCTTCGTCATAGCACCTATACTCTTTATAATTTATATAAATGAACTGCCAACTGTTCTGCCAAGAGCCTTCACCTGTTTGTATGCTGATGATGCTACCCTGCTTTTCTGTGATGAATCCGCAGTAGAACTTCAAAATAAAATAAACAACACAACTGATGCCCTACATAGTTGGCTGAGCAACAACTCTCTGTTTCTCAATACGCCAAAAACAAGTTTTACCACTCTTCATACCAGGCAAAACACCAATCCACCTTCCTGACGAACATCTGGCACCTGAACATGTACATCCCAAATTCTGTATAAATCGACAATTGTCACAATCCTCCTTCTTTGTTTGTCTCTTCATCTCTGTTCCATCAGCTTTCGTCTTTCTTTCTGACGACGTTCTTCTTCTTCTTCTTTCAGTAGACGTTCCTCCTCAAATCGTTTCTCTTTCTGTCTCTTTTCCTTCTCCTCGTAATTTGCCGCTTGATCATTTCCATTATAGCCTCCATCTCGTTGTGAGGTGTATTTCACGTGTTCACCATTCATTGTCCATGAATAGTCACTAAAAATCCCACGTCTGACACCAACTGTTACGAAATTGTTGTTCGTTTTTATTCATTGAAACAATACTCCAATGATTATTGTTCGTTTATTTCATTCTGAAACATAACTTTGTTTCTCCGCACACCAATATTAATTAAAAAAAATCATCTGTCACGTGTGATTCGCTTATAAAGCAAGGCCAAATTCTCTAGAAAAGTGGCGAACTCTCGAAAATGACTCTAAGGTTCCATGACTTCATCGGTCAACGGCTGCTTTGATGTAAACAACGTCTGTCTCGTTTATGACAAATGATGCAGGGGCGGACTCGCCCATTTCCGTGACAATATCAAACCAATTCTACTATATAAAGTGTCATAAAATATATACAAAGGACCCCGCACCATCCTTATGGAAATGGCTTTCGGTTGTATTTCCCGAATTTCTGCTATTTTGTCGATTTTGAATCATGGGAACAAAAAAATCGACCGACCAATTTTCGAGATACAGGGTGTTAAAGATGAACAGTGAAGCTTTCTGCTCAAAATTTTTTACAATTCCGAAAATTGACAATATGCCTATTCATTCTGGGAGTACCATGGTACAATGTCACGTTGATCTCGTTTCCATTATACTTTTCAATTTTGTGCTCTACAACAGGGTGAACAAAAAAAATGGAATTTGGTTAATTCTAAACCAACCACTGTGAGTTCTCTTACGAGAATTGAAGATTCAATTCAGCATGGATAAACTCCCTCAATCTCGGTCAAAGTTAATTGACATTCTTTTTTGTATACAGGGTGCTTTGGAAATAGGGGTACGTCAACACCCCGTTTTTTAGTTTGGATAGGGGAGAGCATGTCATATATATATATATATATATATATATATATATATATATATATATATATATATATATATATATATAAAGAGTTTGTGAAGGTTAGACGACTGTCTAAGTTGAAGAAGAATCCTTTTAAATTCGGGTATGCAGTCAACAGGGTATGGAAAAAGTGTACTCTTTTTTCTATTCAAGCTTTCGAGTCATTTATTGTCTCTTCATCAGGAACTCTACAATGAATTAAATTGAACATTATAATATTTGAAAACCAATTAGGCATGTGTACTTACAAAAGTGAGGTTAAAAATCCCTTTCACTTGCAGCAAATTATAAAATACCATGTCACAACAGACAACACTCTTGGTAAAGTCATATATAGTTAAAACTTTGATCGAAATTGATCAAGATTACTTAAACATAAGTGTATAAACATTTTAAAATTCCAAATGGGCTCTTATGGAGGACATGTTGGATTAAAGAGGCAGTGGTGACAAATGAAAAATGGATGATTATTGAAGTAAATGAAGTTGACAATTGACAAGTATGAAAAATAGATCTACGACCTGTTGCCAACATACAATGCGATGAAAAATAATATCACCAAACAATTACATGGTACCAACTTATGTTAATTAAAACGATTTAGGTAAGTCTCATAAGGAGACTGCCAGAGAAAATATGAGTTTTTTAACAATTAAACAAAAAATATTAAAAATTAATATATAACAAAAACAGAGTGCAAAATTTCATTACCCACCATTCAGATTATCGATGTCAGTTCTCGAATTCATTAAATTAGGTTCTTTGAGAATTTGTGTCATTTCGAGAAAAGTTCTCTTTTTTACATTAGATTCATGTTCCAAGATATTCACATTATCATAATCTGGGTTATGGTTCAACGCCATGGTGTGATGAGCTAAAGAACACGTTTTTTTAAAATTTCTAATATCGCTTTTATGCGAGGTGATTCTGTCTTTCAATTTCCTTTTGGTTTGGCCAATGTACTTCTTTTCAATTTAATTCATTGTAGAGTTCCTGATGAAGAGACAATAAATGACTCGAAAGCTTGAATAGAAAAAAGAGTACACTTTTTCCATACCCCTGTTGACTGCATACCCGAATTTAAAAAGGATTCTTCTATATATATATATATATTTTTATTATTGATTTCTCAAAAAAAACATTCGTGATAAAAACCTCTGCATCATCCTGAAAATCCTGAAATGCAAACACCAAAATTGAATGATATACGACCCTATACGAGGAAGATAGAAAAGCATGCTTTGTTTTCAAAATAATATGGTCCCATCACTTTATTTCTCAAGGTAGAATTGAAATTCATGGGGAAATATTGTTCAAAATCGAATGTTGATCCATATATTTGAGTCATAGCCACCTATGACCAATTTCATATTTCAACTTTTTTTCCCATTTTTTCCTCAGCGCCCTGTACAACATAAGGAATATTATGCTAGACGAATGGTATTGAAAAGGGAAACATTCTCAATTCAATATTGATTTTATGAACATCCTGTTTATATTTTCAACAAATCAACGAATGGTATATTATTAGATATGATGATATCACTCTCTGAATGTTTTCTCATCTCTCCCTCCCATCGGAAATCACATTATTTGAATTATGTGACGGAATTTCACAAAATCTTGCTGCAAATAGTAAATAGAATTGTCTCCAAGGTATGATGCCAGAATGGAAATGAATTTATTTTCACACTACGAATAACATCTTTTAGGACAACCAGGAATTGTAAAATATGACAATTTTTTTAAAGTTTTTTTTTTCAAGCAAGACATCGGAAAGCATCTACAATATTGTGAGAAGGTGGTTAAACGGAACATTTCCAAATCGATGGATTGGTAGACATTCCAATAACGCTTGGCCCGCCCGGTCACCGGACCTCACTCCTTTGGATTTTTTTTTATGGGGATATCTCAAACAGAAGGTATATTCAAGAAGACCATTTCAAAATAAACGTCATTTGGAGAATATTATCAGGGATTATATTCGGGGAATAGCTCCCTAGATACTAAGAAATGTTCATGATGCAATGCACCGCCGTACTATGCAGTGTTTTGAGAATGGAGCACTCCACGTAGAATAAAGCATAGGACATATTTGTTTCAAAAAATGTTATTTGTATTGTGAAAATAAATTAATTGGCATTCTGGCATCATACCTTGGAGACAATTCAGTTTTATTTACTATTTGCATCAAGATTTTGTGAAATTCCGTCACATAATTCAATTAATGTGATTTTCCGATAGGAGGGAGAAATGAGAAAACATTCAGAGAGTGATATCATCATATCTAATAATATACCATTCGTCTAGCATAATATTCCTCATGTTGTACAGGGCGATGAGGAAAAAATGGGAAAAAAAGTATAAAAATGAAATTGGTCATAGGTGGCTTTGGAATTTCTTGATCAATATTCGATTCAGAACAATATTTCCCCATGAATTTGAATTCTACCGCGAGAAATAAAGTGATGGGATCATATTATTTTGAAAACAAAGCATACTTTTCTATTTCTCTCGTATAGGGTCGTATAGAATTCAATTTTGGTATTCAAAATTCAAGTTTAGGATGAAGCAGAGGTTTTTATCACGAATGATTTTTTTTGAGAAATCTATAATGAAAAAGTTTTCCATATGCTGCGAACTTTATGCCGGACACTGTATATATATATATATATATATATATATATATATTATATAAAATATAAATTTGGATTAAAATCAAACAATCTTCAATGTTGAGAAAGTCGCGTAGACTTTCCATGTGTACAGGGTGAGTAAAGAGATACATTCCAAGTTTCTTAGAAAAATGCGTTTTTTTTTAATTAATACCCTGAGAAAAAATCGGTTAATTTTCATGAATTTTTTATATAAAGTACGGTTTGAAGAGTCCAAGATATTGTCATCAATATCAGCATAGGTGTCCGGACTCATTTGTCTGCTATTATCGAACAATTCTTCTTGTTAAAAAATATTCGGAGTAGATTAGTACGGTAACTATTCCAAAAATACAATACCTTATATAGATGGTAAATGAAATGTCGTTCATTTGAAAGTAATGTTTCCAAAGGAACTAGAGAAATATTTCATATGATTTCTGTGAAATGTGGAGGTTCTACACAATAGGAGATATTTTCCAATCAAGCCGGCGAAAACCTAGGAATGGTATATTTGGCATACAATCTACAACCGCCCCTTGTATTGCATTTTTTATTACATAGCCCATTTCTGTCTCCGATGGAGTATACGGGTGACAGTGAAATCCGAACATTCAAAAGTATGTAGCCGACAAACGAGTCCGGAGACCTGTTGATATTGATGACAATATCTCGTACTCTTCAAATCGTATATTATATCATTATATAATTTTTTCCCTTGAAATTGAGAAATGACTTGTTTTGGGACGGATATTCAGATGGAAAAAAACGAATTATTTCTCAATTTCGAAGTGCAAAATTAAAAAATAACTTTAGGTGATGGGATTTTAACCCAAACTTTCTTTAGAGATCCAGTCTATTGAGAGTCAGAATATTAGCATATTTCATCGTAGCTTCGTTAAAATGAAGTTTAGCGGCTCTGAGCTCTTGAACTATATACCTATATATCCCTTTTTCCAAACTCCTCCGTCACAGTAAAAGGTATTTTATTCCTGATAATACTATTCGTTATATCATATTAAATTGAGGTGCCACATATTCAATGTAAACCATCAATCCAACTTCGGCATACAAAAACTGAAATTATATCCATAAAAGGATATAATAATCTAAACACACATCATATAGAAATATGAAAAATACAAAAATACCTTCCACGTATTACCACCCAACGATGATATCCGACTTGTATTCGCATAGATTCTACCGCTCCTGTATCATTTTAAATTTCCCTCAAGCAGGACGGCAGTTCATCGGATGGTTTCGTACATCTTCGGAATCGTATGAGCAAGAGCTGCATGCTTGTCACACAGACTCGTATATAATAGAAAGAGACACAGAGAGATACAGAGAGAGAGAGAGGCAGTCGCATGGAGGGGTATAACGCTTTTTTCTTACGTGACGAGTTCTACCAGTCAACACCTACCGCAACTTCGTTACAAAAAAGGGGGTGAAAGTCGTTCAGTCTTAAATTTTAGAATTTTTGAATTAGAACAAAACAATAACATAACCTCAACTATCTTAAATAAGCATGTTAAAACCTCTTTATGAAATATGATGGAAAATCCTTAATTTGGCCTGACTATGGAACAAAATATTAATCGAACATATTTTCGCTTAAATTATTACATTTTTATTGTTCCATGGCATTACTTGAAATTGCTAAGAGTCTCTTGGCAAGATAAGGCATTTCTTGATTTTCATTGAATAACTCGATAGAGGTTGGAGTTAGGTAGATATAGGAAATATTCAAGTAACTCACCATGAAATAAAATTCAATTTTCTTTCGAACGGTGTTAAAATAATGAGTTTTTGACAATTTTTGAATGCAACATTTGGAAAACGCTTACGCTCATAAGGTACAAAATTCGACCATTGATGAGACATCAGGAGTTAGCCCGGACTTCCAGCTAATTGCTCCACAAATTTGATCTCCTAATTTTCAACGGTTTGCGAGGTACAAATTTTTTCGTGAACAACTACGGCGAATGAAAAATGTGATAGATACAGCAAACAGCAACAGCAAAAAAATTAACTAAATTTGAATACTTATTTTTTTTTATTATTAAAAAAAATTTAATTTTGCCATTCCATACCCCAACGCTGGTTGTCTGAACTTCCGATCAGAAGGCCTATCTATAAACATATATGTGAGAAAAATGTGGGTTCCCATTTAAAATAAGAAAGTTGCTTCCGATTTTGGTACAACCTGTATAGCTGTAGTACTGAAATATTTTAGGTAGAACGGACATGATCGATTATGATAGTATACCTTCGTTGCTGTCTTTGAAGGGGAAAGGAGAGGAAGGATAATTTGTGGAAGGAAGGATTGGGCACTCCAAGCAACCAGGCTCACCCTCCTGAAGCGACGGTGAAGGGGTTGCCTCTACTGGTGTTGATAGGTATTGCCATTATTTATTTATTTACTTATTTATTTATTTATTTATCCCAAACAGACCAATCGGCCTAATTACAAGAGATATGAAATATAATGATCTCAATTAACTTATACTGTGCTTCTCAAAAGTCCCCTCTTCCCCTCTTATTTTTGGACCGATTATACATAAACAAGTGAAATTTGAAAACTGAATATAAAAGGTTCCAAACTTCCCTACTAGTGATGATAGATGACGGAATCGTCAAAGATGACGTCACAAGGCCATTGTGACCAATAATTTTGAATGGAACCCTACGGCAAGCGACACCTCTTTTAAAAGGTATCGAAAAAACCTATTCAATGATACTAATTTTGTTTGTGTTTATGGCAGTTTTGGCAACTCGCTTTTAAAAAACGCGAAGCTGTGATGAATTAAATCAGTTAATACTAGAATTCCAAATTCAAGCTTCGCCTCTGGATACTTGTCAAATGAGCTGACGTTTTTGTTAGTCTCCCTAATTCGACGTTTTTGTAATTGTCCGAGTTTTTGTACATTTAATGATTTGTGTATTGTTGATCGAACGTTTAACTGTTTTAGCAGCTTTTCGTACTTTCAATATTTTTGTACATTTTAATAATTTGTTAAACTGTTGTGAGCCGAATGTTTCAAGAACTTCAAGAAGCGAAATGGTACGTGCTTCAGGTGATAAAGTAGCAGCGATCCTAATTCTTGGTGAAACTGGACAAAATATTCATGAAGCAGAACGCATTTTTAATGAGAGGTTTCCCGATCGCCCCGACTCATTTGAGGAAACTTCTCCGTAAGTTTGAAACAACGGGTAGTATTAATGATGCGAAACGATCTGGCAGACCACAAATTTCTGATGAGAAAAAAATTGATATACTGGCTGAAGTAATAGTTAATCCTACTTCTTCAACAACTCACGTTGCATCTACCTGTGAAGTCAGTCGAAGTACAGTAGTGTTGAAAAAAAAACAAATTTCATCCATCCAAATTGAAAATGGTTCATCAACTCTCAGACGATGACCCAGACCGAAGATTAGAATTTTGTGAAAATATGGAAACTAAAATTAACCAACAGCCAGACTATGTCAAAACAATTTGTTTTAGTGACGAAAGTACTTTCTATCTAAATGGAAATGTAAATACACAGAATGTGAGGTATTGGAGTGACGCAAATACTCACCTGTTTCGTGAAACACATATCCAATTTCCCCAGAAGGTGAATGTTTGGGCAGGTATCCTGGGAAACCACATCGTTGGGCCTTTTTTTTAATACTAATTCAACTGGTGAGGTGTATCTGGAGCTGTTGCAAAACGCAATAGAACCGTTAATTCTTGAAATTTCGGAAGATAAACCAGATGAATTCGGCCATTTGGAAATAACTTTCCAACAGGATGGTGCTCCTCCACACTATTACGGTGCAGTAAGACGGTATTTGGATGAGGAGTATCGTGGTAGATGGATTGGATGGCGAGGTTCAACGGAATGGCCAGCTCGATCACCGGACCTCACACCTTTGGATTTTTTTCTGTGGGGGTACCTTGAATCGAAGGTTTACGCCACTGAACCTGACAATATTGACGTTTCAAAACAACGTATTGTTGCAGAATGTGAGGCTGTTTCCGCAGACACATTTGCAAAAGTACGAGAAGAGTTTAAAAATGGGATATATCACTGTCAGGAAGTGAATGGGGGTCACATCGAGCAGTTTATTTAAGTAGATACTGATTCATAAATCTGTAATTAATATCATACTGAATCGAATTTAAATTTTAATGTTTACTAATGAGCCATTAAAACTGCCATAAACACAAACAAAATAAGTATCATTGAATAGGTTTTTTCGATACCTTTTGAAAGAGGTGTCGCTTGCCGTAGGGTTCCATTTGAAATTATTGGTCACAATGGCCTTGTGACGTCATCTTTGACGATTTCGTTATCTATCATCACTAGTAGGGAAGTTTGCAACCTTTAATATTCAGTTTCCAAATTTCACTTGTTTATGTATAATCTTTCCAAAAATAAGAGGGGGGGGGGAGGGGACTCTTGAGAATCACTGTATGGTACTTTAAACTATATTTTATTAATTTTATTCTAAAATGGATTGTACGTAGAAAGGGGAGAAGTGTTGAGGAATGGCTAATCTAACTTGACTAATTCATATAAGAAAAGAATGGCCGAAGATTAAGCAGGGACTCAATATGAAGTGGGCTATCGGATTATTCCAAAATTTTGTGATATTCAATTGAAGAAGTGAAGAATACCCTGAAATCAACAAAAAAGTCGATGTTTCCTAAGGTGGCCGCGTCATTCGATATTGATAACATGCTGGTTGAGGAAACAGGCACATGAAAGTGATCATTTGGTCTCAGTGACCTTCCCTGTATTCTGAACGTAATTAATGATAATAGATCTAGATCATCGATATAGTTATTCAGTAATTTATAGCAAAATATGCAACGGTTTTTTCTGCCTTCTGCAGGCAAGACTTGAAAATATGAATTCTTGTCTGAGGTGTACTGTTCTGACAATGCGATAATCAGGAAAGGTATATACCAGTCCTGAATATTCGTTCATTTGATCGTCTCCCGCAAATTTGGAAGATGCATATGGTTATTAATTGCCAAAAAAGTTTGGAAAAAAATCGGCTCTAGTCTTCAGTATCGATAGACTTCCGTCACCCTGACAGAAAAATGCTAAAAATAATAATATGACAAGACATTGTAGGTAAATTCCGTTCTAATGTTTGGTTATCATTTCTGCTGTATAAGCTGACACGTACATAATTTGACTGAGATCTTGAATGCATTTGAAATTTGCCACATTCTCCGATTCCCACCGAAAAATACATAACACCCTCGTATTTCCCCCAAGCATGAGAAGATCCTTCGTATTCCCAAGAGAACCATAGCCATCGGCAGTAACACGTCTATCGGTTCATATGCGAACAAATGTGGCCCACCACAAACGTGCGTCTATTTTTTGAACGAATCACTAAAACATTTCACTTCTTCTAAGAGAATTGTCTCTGGAAACCGCGAGCGAAATTTAATATACTTCTGCGTTATTACATAGAGTTGTTCGAATACGAGCCATTAGGAAATGCATGGAGTGTTACGGTAGAAGGAATGACCACATTGTGAACGAAATCAATATGTTACATACAGTACGTTGGAGTTTTTTTCTCCATACAAGAGCAATCTCCATATTCTCTTCATTCTCTGGATACCCATGGTGTGATAAACGTGTCAACACCTAAATAGGCCAATCAATAGAGATATTCTGATCTTTTGATTTCGTTACAGAAATACAACCAGGAAACCGGCTAGGCCATCATACGAAAGAGGGTCCGTAGTGACATACTGTTATGTTTCTCACGCCCAACTGTCATTGTTCAATTTGTTATAAACATTTTAAAGCATTTTTTCAGTTATTTTATCGTTTTCGAATTGTAACTTGGAATTTTATGAAGCAATCTCGTTATTCTCAATGGACGAATTGTAGGGAACTGAAATACAAAAAATGAGCCCTAGCACGACTCGATCGGATTATTAGTAATGGAGAAATCCGGAAAAATCTGCGATTTAAAAAAAAATCATAACACCGCCATTTTTCAAGTTCTGAAGCAGGCTTTTTCCGATATAGTAGCGACTGATTTATATTTTATGTGTGAAAAACTCTGGCACTGTCGGATTATTAGTTTTGACATAGGGGAGGGTCCCGTACCTTGACGCCTGGTATTTTCAAATCCTTACAAAATGCAGCAAAAAAACAAAAGATCGATCTTTCAATGATGTGACATTAAGTTTCATATGTACCCTATCACATGGCAAAAGTATTTGTGGAAAATATTTTACAATAAATTAAATATTTTTGTTTCTTTTCAAAAGGTATAATGGCTCGAGGTACAATAAAGTCTTGTACCTTGTGCCATGTGTAATGTACCTTGAGCCATACACAAATAAGTTGATACTGATATGAGTTGGAGCATGTATTTCACAAAATGTAATCACAAAAACATGAGAAATCAACGACTGAAGTCTATTCAACGTTATATGATGCAAAGTCAATCCCAAAAGTCAACATGTTTTTTTGTCTTTCTGATAATCCTCCACGTATAGGCTGTGGCAGGGATAAAACGATGCTCTCCTTGTCAATCGTGAATATTTCCTCATTTTCTCTCACAAACTTGGTTGTAGAACCAAACCTTTCAAGTGTTTTACTTGAAATTCATCATTAGTAACAATGTTAATAATCTCGGCCACATAAAAATGAATTGATTTTTTCCCACAAATTTTCGTCAGCACATAATCACCATGTTTTAATGATGTGCATACAAATGCTTGTTCCTCAGGCTCACAAATTTCATTTGATATTTCTGAACTGTCCGAGTCGGGCGAATATGTCTTTTCGTCTTCAGATGATTCCACTTCCACTGGGACTTTCTTTTTTCTGGCTGTAATATTTCGGACGACTTGCTTGCTTTTTTTCAGCTCTTCTTTTCTTTGCTTTTCATTGAAAATTCATTCGATTTCGTCTTTTTCGGGGGTGTCAGTCAGAACTCTACTTTTTGTTTTCTTACGATTACTGGCTTTCATAGTCTTTGCTTTTGGATATGGCCGCAATTGTTCAGGAGTTGTGAACTCCGGGGCAGTTCGTTACATTGCAAGTGCATTATTATTATCACCGTCATTGAGAGAAACCAAATGTTGACTTGTAGACGGTTTGGGATCATCTGTAGAGCCGGTAGGCTCTTCACGATCGGTAACTGATGAAGAAAGATATTCTTCATCGCCGAAAATATTTTCATTCGAGGGCCAAATTTCCGAGACTCTGAATCCAGACTGGATATTTTTTGGGGTGAACGCCAGTGGATATGCTTTTCCCGCTAGTTCTGCGACATAATGTAAAGTGATTGGTTGTCCTGGATGCTTCAAAAGCCATTCGTCACATGCATTATTGTAATATTGCTTGTATGGACCAAAAACTGCACGGTCAAGGGGCTGGAGCTTGTGACTAGTATAGGGTGGTAAAGTCAGTAAAATTATTCCATTATTTTTTGATAATGTAACAGCTTCAAGAGAGCAATGGCTTTCATGGTTGTCCATTATTAATAATTTTTTATGCTCCGGACTTGGCCTTTCCTTATCAATAAAATGTTGCAGCCATATAAGAAATGTTTCCAAATTTGACCATCCAGATTTTTGAGCAGATCCAATTGAATACGCTGGGGCACCATTCAGCATAATTTTCCTAAAATTAATTCTGGGGACTATAAACATAGGCTATTTCCGAGAGCATTGATGCAGGCTATCATGGTAATATTTGATCCCCTCTCTCCAGATGTCGCAGCTCCTATCTGTTTTTGTCCTTTGGCCGCAATTATCTTGATCACAGTGCAGTTTTCAGTTTCGTCCATATTGTAAATATCTGAGGCAGTGAACTAATATTCTGCAATACTTTCCTTCAGTTTAGTGAAAAACATGCCAACATTATGTCTGTTAAAACTGGTGGCGCGTGCTAGACTAGTAGCCTCAGGTTTTCTAAGACTTATTTCACGATGCCCCTTCATAAATTCTCGAAACCACTGTTTTCCAGCTTTTTAATTGACTATCCAGGACTGGGGCATGTTTTACTTATTCGATTTTGCAAAAGAATAAGCCAAACATCTCAGCTGATTTCTGTGGAGACCGTAGTGCATTTTGATGATGTAAGAAAATATTTCACAAGACTTTCCTCTTCTTGGTTACTGATTTTTTTTTTTACAGCACAGTTTTTGTATCGCTTATAATTATCAACTTCGGTTTCATTGCGTTTAAGAAGTCGCTGAAGAGTTGCCCTGGACACACTGAATTCTTCGCAGGCTTTTCGTTGGCTCATGCCATCTTTAACGGCAGCTAAAGCTTTTTTTACTTGCACATTGGAAGGTCCCTGCCTAGTCACACCACTTTTACTTCTAGGCATCTGCAAATGAAAAAAAAATGTTAATTTTTCCAAGTTTGTACCTTGGGCCATGGCCCAAGGACCATGCCCCATACCGGGTCAAGGTACAAGACAGTACATCAAGAAATAAATGAAATAAAATAACCTAAAAACGTGAAACTGAAATTTAGGAAAAGTGTCTGAATATGTTGAGTATTAACTCACTATTACATGCCGTAAATAGTTTGAAATTATATCTACATTAAGACCTAAAAAAACGATGAATATAAAAAAAATAAAAACTTACTTTGAAGACGCAAAATCAAAGTTTTCACCAATAACACGTGTCGACTTCATTTAACTATAACTGACTGGATGATACCAATCGTAGTCACACTCGCGACAGTCGAGGGGTGTTGCCAACTCTTATAGGAAGGAATGTCAACAGTTATTCGGCTGACTCGAGGTACAGGACGGCTCAAGGTACGGGACCCTCCCCTACTTGCAATTTGATTTTTTTAATTCACTTCATTGCAGCAGATCTAGATGCGTCGTAGGTGGTTCGATTCCAATTTCAAGAAGATTTCGAGAGTGGCAGAACAGTACTACGAAACGTATATTCTCATTTTGCGTTGAAAAGCTGCAAAAAGGTGAAAAATACTTGAAAACATGACCAAAAATGGGCGAGTGCGTGAAAGCGGCTGAGTAGTGGGGGTAGAGCAGCAGACGCGGGCAAGCGTATGTTATGAATCTGCTGCCCTACCCCCACTCCTGAGTCGCTTCCATGCACTCGCTGGTTTTCGGTCGGTTTGCAATTATTTCTCACCTGTTTCGCAGTATTTTAACGCAAAGTGAGAACAGTCATTTTGTAGTATCGTGTAATTCATCGTAGTTAATTTTTTCAATATTTTTTTTTACCGAATAGGCGTCAGTTATATCCAGCCGTTACATGTAGTCTGACTGAGTATTGATTACCGTTGCATTATGGATAAACTCACACCGGAACAGCGACTCCAAATTGTGGAACTGTATACAAAAATCAGCGGTCTGTGAAGCACGTTTTTCGTGCACTTCGGTCGGAATAATCGACCCAGCGAACGCGCTATTGCCAAGACAATTTGAAAATTTCAAACTTAATTTTCATTATCAGATGACTGGAGACCGAATAGACTACGTCCAGCATGTTGCCAAGAGAATGTAGTCTCGGTAGCTGAGAATGTGCGAGAAGACCGTGAAAAATCGACTCGACGTCGTTTTCAACAGGTTGGTTTGTCGTATGAAACAACGTGGCATATTTTGCGAAAAGATCTAGGTTCAATAGCATACAAAATCCAACTTGTCCAATAATTGAAACCGGCAGACCGGCCTAAGCGTCGAGTTTTCAGTGCCTGGAAAAGCTCAATGAAGATCCGCTGTTTCATCGCAGAATTTTGTTCAGTGATGAGGCTGTAACACCCTGTAAGGTTGTATTATTATTGTGTTATTTTTGGCCTTAGTGAAAGTATATATTTTTCTGGTAAATTATGAGATTGAAATTTCATTATTGAAAGAAATAATGAAAGAGCTGATGTCTTAGTTACTCAGAAAATTTCGACTGTCCAATTGAAATATTTCTCTAAATGGTGATTACTGGAAGTCAACCATCAATCTTTGATTGGAGATTGAAAAATAATCAATTATCGGTTCAGAGTTTAATGTTTATTTAAGGTCGGACGTTGTGTTGAGATTTATTCACACAGTTAAGTGTTATGGTCTAATTGCCGTTGTGCTGAAATAACAAGAATTATTCGGGGAAAGACTTCATCTAGAAAAATCACGCAATAATCAGTAGCCAATAGGATTTGAATGCAAAAGTACCACTTGAATGGAAGACCAATCAGGGATTTCAAAATGAGTCTTCGCCTTGACGCTGACTTGGAGCGGAAAAAAAATAAGATGAAAGAATTTAATTCGGTCCGCGGGCTTCATCCGAACAGGCATGGGCGCAGTGAATCGGAGGAGAATGTTTGGTGACAGATTCGAGTTTATTTTTATATACGACGGTGGGGAATAATATTACAACGTGTTGGCAAAAATCCTTGGAGATTATTTTATAGTCCATACTTCATTCCGGAAAGATTCAACGGAGAGAGATAGCGTCATTTTCTTCTACTACGGAATGGAATGTGGTGCCCCGGCACATTTTAGCATCCAAGCGCGAGAATTTTTAGATCAAACTTTCGGCAACCGTTGGATAAGTCGGGGAGGGCCTCAACCATGGCCCCCTAGGTCACCAGACCTTAACAGTTGGGATTTTTTTCTGTGGGGACATCTGAAATCCTCAATTCATCAAACACCTATCCGAAATGGAGAAGAATTAAGTAATCGTATAATTAACTCTTGTAGAACGATTAAAAATATTCCAGGAATTTTCCAAAGAGTGCGCGAATCAATGAGAAGAAGATTGGATGCGTGCATACAGGCAGAAGGTGGACATTTCGAACATTTATTGTGATTGTGATTCAGATTTATATTTAGTATTTCGTTGTTTATTGTTGTTTAGAAATTAGCTTTCGAAATGTTTCTATGTTGAATTTAAAAAAAAGTTTTTAAAATTGTTTCACTTTTTGACAAACACATGCTTCGATTAATTCAAATCAAAATATTTCGAAAACGGCTGCTTGTAGCAACTTTTGGAAAGCACACTTTTTTCACGTATGAATGAAAGAGGAATCGATTTTTAACCGACGAAACCGAAAAGGAGGAGATTCTCTAGTCGACGCGTATATTTTTTTATTTTACTTTTTTATGTATGATCACGCATAACTTTTTACTGAGACGTCCGATTGCGATAATTTCCTCAGTGGATAGGGTGTACTTCGAAATTGGTCCCCTTCGAATTTGAAAGATAGAATCCACCCATAGGAGTCGCAAAATGAAGGATATTGATCACTCACTCTCCCTTCCATTCTATTAGGCATCCTTTGTACTGGGATCTTCGATTTGAATGATTATGTTCTCATTAGATAGGGTATACCTCATAGTTGATCATATTTGGATTTCGAATGAAATTATCCACCCTTACGTGTAGAAAAACAAGGAATAATTGATTTTTCCACATTGGCACACATAGGTAGGTAGTTGACAGATCGCTAATGTCATTATTTTTGTTCTCCTATATCCGTCACAATCATTATATTTCATGAGAGGATGGAATGATATACAAAGTAATGAAATAAACTAACCAGAACAACGAAAATTATTTATATTACAACAAATAATAAAAGTAGATAATCATATTATTTAACTGGTAATAGTTGAAGTAAGGTGGGTAAGTAAGTATTTTGGAAGTAATCAAAAAACAAGTAGATAGTAATCAGTAGATTTCAGCCACAAAACATTGAAAAATAAAAAAAAATTAACAAAAAAGTAAACCGATGAAATACGGAACTGAAAAGTAAAAAATTAAATAAACCTTCTCATTCCCAATAACTAAGCTCCCAAACTGAGGTGAGTAACTAATTTTAAGTCGGCGCTAAACGAACAATCAACGAAAATCATTAAATTACTTCAAAAAAAATATCAGAATATCACCGCGCAACTCGATGCCATCTTTTCGCGCCTTATCTAATTCATTTGCTTGTTTGTTTGGCGCCGACTCAGAATCAGTTACTTACCTTAGTTTAGGAGATTAGGTATTGAGAATGAGAAGGTTTATTTAATTTTTTACTTCTCAGTTCCGTATTTCGTCGGTTTAATTTTTTGTTAAAAAGTTTTTATTCTTCTATAAAATGTAATACATACATGCACGACAAAGTTGTGACTTCCCAAAAGAGACAAAGACCTGTAGGCGGCGCCCCCTACGATTAAGGACCAATATAAGATCAAATTTGAATTTTGCATATTAAAAAATCCCCAAAAACCAATTTTTGTCCAAACATCGACTTCATTTCGAAAACTATTCACGGAAAACCAAAATAAAAATAAATTTTCAATACCCTGTATATAAAAAATGAAGGCCTTGCGGACCCATGCTTGTATGAAGTTTTCATCTTATAAATAATCGTCCTGTGAAATATCGGACACTTATAACATAACACCCTGTATAATTTGAATTGAATTTGAATTTGGCCAAACGCGTTAATTTTCAATGAAAATAAAATCTCGTATAGTTATGGTTTTCAAATGAAGAAATTTCCAAAAATTATTGCCAGAAGTCTAGATCGGGGATCGCTTTTTTACACGGAAGAAATTTTTTTGGTCAATGACTTTTATTCTTATTATCTTTAACTTTTTGGTCCTTACTGCCATATGTGCCTGTTTTTTTTTTAGTTTTTTCATACTTTAATTTTATTAGATATGGATGAGACTGAAGTTGAGAAGTTCATCAGAAGACTGAAAATTAAAATTGCTCTTCACCAGATCGTATGAGGCTTTTTGCAGACCAACCTCACCTTAACGTGGTTTGGGGTGAACGGGCTGCGGCCGCACTGCAAATGAAACGATCTGTATACATTCGTATGGGTGGCAGCTACTCGACTAACGAGGCTCTGGCAAACAATTTAATATAAAGACAATTCAAGATGGTGGCTTTGAAATGGTGGACATGTATAAAAATGTGAAGTTAAATAAATTAATGAGCCCTAGTGCTCACAAATTGGTCATTTCCGCAATTCTTCATAATGGAGAACTCCTTGAAGTTTACCCCCCTCTCATAGTCGGATAGCTTCCGGACATGAACCCAATTATGAGAATAAGAATGCCTAATTACTCTCGTTTCGGACGTCCATCGTCTTAATGGATTTGAACATTTTCCACGACGTTACTACCTCTAACTGCAATCGTCTCCAGGTGAATACTGACGAATTCAGACGCTACTCACCTATTTATATGTCTGTCGGTGCAGTGGTGCGTGTAATTCTGCCATGTGCAGTGACGCGTGAATTTTCGCGCCCCTGCAGTGTGCCAGAGAGGGCAATGAGCAAGTTTTCAAACGTTCTTGATCTCAACGCTTGGTTGACTGAAGGCGGCCTAATTGAACTTTCGTTTGAACCAATGCTCCTCTCTATGTACAACGCTCACGTTGTCCCATAGAATTTGATGGTACTCAATTGAGGCGTGGTCAGCAATTCCCGATTTTGACGTTTCTCCCCGTTGGGTCCATTTCTTGTGTTCATCCAATCTTACCGACAATGGCCTCTTTGTCTGTCCGATGTAGGAATCTCCGCATTCACATAGATTTTTATAAATGCAGTTCCTACTGATTTTCCAAATCCATTGAGACGATGGACGTCCGGAACGAGAGTTATATCAAGTAACCACATCGTGAACAACCTTCAAACAAATAAGGATGCCATTTGAGTTCTGCCAATATTTTCTGCATGAACATTTTATATAATCCCAAATCTCGTGAAGCATCTATCAACGAGCTGCGAAGTACCCAAGCAATGTAATTTCATGTTCTCCTTTGTCCATCACGGTTTCAGTTCAACTAATCTTTCTCTTGGAGGATCCATCCCCATGAGGTTGGATATATTGATCTTCTGATGACGTCTAAAGATGGTTTTGGTTTTCCTGGATAGCTCGTAGCAGAAGTATCACATGTTCTTGTGAAAACCTTATAACATTAGTTATGAATCACAAAAAATTTTACGAATTTTTTATTATTATACCCAACACCTGTTCATACGGCCTTACTTTCTTCTTCAGCCGACCATATGATGGGTGTCGTCTATTTGCAGAATGCATTAGACGACCTCCAGCAGTGGTATCTGGAGTGGAAAATAAGGGTGAATCCTGACAAAACGCAGGCTATCTCGATGGGTCGCAAGAGAAACAACCCAGAGAGAGAAGTGACTGTCTCTGGAAGGGAGATAAATTGGTCGGAGCAGGTCAAATACTTCGGAGTTACATTAGATCGCCGACTCACCTGCAGGCCACACGTTAAAATGATAAAAAATAAAATACATGAGAAAATCGCATCACTCTATCCGTTAGTAGAAGGAAAAACAAACTTTTCCTGAAAAATAAAGTTGTGATCTACAAAATGGTTCTCAGACCTGTCATTTTGTATGCCTCAGCCGCCTGGGGCCAGACCTGCAGAACAAGCATTCGCGTCCTGTAACGGGCGCGAATGAAAGTTCTACGTATGATAACGAACGCTCCGTGGTACGTGCGGAACGAACGGATACTTGAGGACTTAAATCTGCCTTCCATCAGAAGTATTATCAGAGAACGCAATCAGAGTATTTGATTGTGCAATAGCCCACGAAAATCCTCTCGTGAGGGAAGCCACTGATCACAATATAGACGACCCCCCGCGTTTTAAACGTCCAGGCGCTCTCTGGAGTGATGGGCTATTTATTAATCCATACAGAGTAGTGAAAGCTGTATCCTCTATGGAAATTGATATTTTTCAAAACTTTCAGATCAAAAATTATTTCTCGGCTATTTTTGAGAATTACCACCATGGCAAGGACTGAAGATTCTTCTCTAGTCCTTGTCCAATCAAAATTCAAATTTCGTGAATGGCTGTAGGCCACTTGTTCCTATGTTGAGAGAGTAAGAGGCTTCGGGTTACACTAGAATATGAAAGTGATAGTATGCCCAACACGAGCCATTATGAATATGATAGTAAACTGCAATATATTTACTGGAAAAATTCAAATTTCAGGCAGTTAACATGCAGAATTGAGCACAATTATGGAATATCTCCGAGATAATGGGTTTTGATTATGGAAAAATGAAATAGAAATAGGGTTCATATGCATAATAGAATTGAGTCATCAGAAGGAAAAATTGAGATTTTCAATGTTTCTCATTCACTTTCTGGAGCCACTTTTTTGCGCGCTCTGGGAATTATTCAGTGTTTGTGATTATGGTGAGTGATCCGTTCAACCTTCAGAATTCATGATTCAGTAACTGCCTATAACTAGAAATTGTAATTCACTTGGAAATAGCATATACTCGATAGGTCCACCTACGATTGAATTCGTAGTATATCAGTGTAAATAAATTCATTATTGAATTAACCGAAATGTATAAATTGATCATGAAATAATTAAAGAATAACACACTCAAGAAAGACGTTAATGTGATGCGCTTTGCTCTACATCTGATTGATTACTAACGATTTTAGACGCATATCTTCCTTCTCAAAATCAATATCTGCAGGTTCCCGATGTAGTCCCTAACGACTTTAGGGTCAGAATTTCGATATTCAAAATAACGGGGCTATTTATCAGATAACTATTTTGTCCATTTATCATTGAGGGGATTTTTTGAGTTGGGATCACAAATGTCACATCGTTATCTGAGGTTTTTGAGGAAAGTTATTCACCCTCGTGAAGTCGAGAATGTAATGCCCCCAATGTTCTCTTGTCCCTCCTGATATTTCTCCTTCCATTCGTTAGTTCATTATCAATTTATCAAGTTGATGATTTCCTCTAGTATACATATTTCCCGAGCATACGTCCTGGAGATTTGCCTAAGGGCATCGTTAAAATCAAGAATGTCATGAATGAAGTTGATAATGCGACATGAAAGGGATTTCCTGGCTGAATATCGTCTAATAGATTGCAGATACATTCTATACACAAAGTATATTGATGGTGTGCGCGTATCGATGGGTTATGTTGAGAAAGATTTATAGTTAACTTCAGGGTCGGACTCGTATTGTTGAAGTATGTTTATAGAAACATTGTAGCATCATCATCATTTCTGCCAAATTCTTAAATGAGTTTTTTTTGTGTCATCTATCCCAGTATGATTGTGTACCGAGTGAGAAAAAGTCAAAGTATTTTCCATTAAGATTTTTTTTTTAGTAAAGGTGCACTTCTGGTTTATTTTCTACCAAAAGTGATGTTTTCAATCTATCTACCCGAATATTTTTTCAACACTCAGATACTACAAGCAAGAAGAATCATCATCAGGATTCATTTCCTGGCAAGAAGAAATCACCTTTAAAAATCACATCACAATGACAGTTTTTTTTAAGGTAAAATGGATTGATTTTTCGTTACAAACTTCTCGGCCACCCCAAATTTGCAGTTGAAAATAACGATTTGATTTGACAGTATAACAATGTCAGCATTAACAATGAAATTTCAGTGTAAGAACTTCACGAATTATTGTCGTTTGAAGAAAATAACATGATATTAAGAATCTCCTGAGGAATAAGTGTTTTTTTACCCGACGCAAAGAGGAGAAGGTTCTCTAGTCGAAGAGTATATTTTTTTTATGTATGACCATGCATAACTTTTTACAGAGTTGTCCGATTTTGATGATTGATGATTTTTAGTGGAAACCTCGGAATTGGCCCGACTTGGATTGGAAAAACAAAATTCCTTTCCTGAGGGTGGGAAAATGGGGGATGATTCACTTACTGAATTTTTACTTCTAAACCGATTCTATCACGCATAACTTTGTACTGGGTTATCCGATTTTGATGATTCTTCTTTAATTATATAGGGTATGCCTTAAAGTTGGTCAAATTCGGATTACACCCCTGGAGGTGGAAAAATAGGAGATGATTCATTGATTTCACAACTGGGAACCAATTTTGTTGAAACTTCTCACATATATGTAGTTCTGATGACACTTCAACAGATGGAGGCCCAGAAATAATTAGATGATGGAGACGAAAGACAATCGAGGGATCTCCTCAACGGTTCACAGCAGCTACCTCGTGTTTGGGGTAATATGTACATATATAATTACATGTCCTGACTAACTGATCAACTGATTTACTAATATACGATCATCACCAAGACCAAACGGCTGGTCCTCAGAGCTAGAATTTTGACAGGATATATTTTTGATATTCCATCTCTGAAGGGGTGAAAGGGTGGGTGAGGAGGGGAGTGAAAGTTCAGTTGGTTTTGAAATTAGAGTCATGGAAATCTTCTTCACAAATGAAGATACATGTGTTTCAGGGTTCCTGAGGGTAGAAAGTCTGTATAGTTAGTTTTTTAGTTGGAGTCATAAAAATTGGCATTTGAAGTCTTTGAGACAAATAGAAGAAATATGTATTTCATTGTTTTTATAAATTCAACCACCAAAATAGGGGTGAAAGTTTGTAATGGGTGTTTCGTTAGTTTGGGTCCTTGTTAGGGACAAAGGAATACAGGTTTCAGTGTCTTCATAAATGCAACCCCTAGGAGGGTGAAAGTTGGTGTAAAGCTTCCGTTAGTTGAGGTCATAAAAATTGGTATTTGAGGTCCTTGTTACAAATAAAGAAATACATGTTCCAGTATTTTTAGTCGCCGTTACCAGTTTTTTCCAAATGGTACCTACCAAGGGCCATCTTGTCTTTCGATAGAGAATTTAATTACCAATTCAACGATATACATTGAGTACCACTTTCTTTTTGTTCGAAACTGAAAACGATCAATTATTGAATTTGTACAATATTTTATACGATGTCTACAAATTCCAATGAGTTTTCCGTTTAGGTTTGATGGAATAAAAGCTAGCCGTGGAATCAGGGAAAACAGTCGGTGATTGATATCATATCAAGATTGAAATACCAATTTCACCTGTCATCTCGTTTCGTTTGTATTGTAAAATGTTTTTTTGAAATGTAAAATAATAATCGTTATTCTCGAAACGAACAAGTCGATATGATATTGATATACAGAGAATGTCAGAAGAACGCTGTCAATGCTAGTATGCTATATGCTGTTCATTATCCGTTAAGACGACACGCATAAAGACCTATTCCAGGAAATTGGAAATGATACTAAGGAAAGAATCAGCTGATCAAAACCACATCCACTTCATTGTCAGTGAAGAAGCAAAAACTAATGTTTTAGCATATGTTCATTTTTCTCCATCTGCCTCAGTAAAAGAATTGGAAATTGAATGTGGTATCAGCAGGGAAAGTGCCGGAAAAGTATCCAAAAAACATAAATTTCGCTCCTATAAATACAGTTTGCATCAGCATCTATATGAAAATGACTCAGAACGGAGACCTACTTATTGTAATTGGCTTTTGCCATCATGATTTGAATGATGGTTTCGTTTTGGAGATACTGTTCACAGATGAGTCTAGGTTTATGAATAATGGTATGTTCAATAGGAATAATACAAGGTATTGGGCTCAAGAAAATCTTAGGTTGATGAGAGAAGGTAATTTTCTAGAAAGATTTGGATTCAACGTCTGGGTAGGAATCATAGGGACAAGAATCATTGGACCAATTCTTTTCGACGGACCTTTGACGGGCCAAAGATATCTACAATTCTTATAGAATGATATTCAAAATAATATCAACGATTAACCTGAGAACATCAGGAAAAATATGATTCTTCAGCAGGATAGTACAGAAACACATAATGCTAATATTGTTCGGCAATATCTCAGTGATACCTATGGGCAGAGATGGATTGGAACAGATGGTCCAATCAGAGGACCACCCAGATCAACCGATTCAACCCCTATTGATTTTTATTTATAGGGTCACATACAATCCAAAGTTTACTCGAGGAGACCAACTTTGTTGGAGCACTTTAGAGATTAGAGTTGAGCGCGCATTTCAGGAAATTCCTGCTCACGAACTGATAAATGTGATGAGGTGTACAATAAATATAACTAGTCTATGTGTTAGGGAAAACGGGCAACACTTCGAACAAATCATTGGTCAATAAAAAATAGAATGACTTTTTGATGGTTGTGGAACTCTTCTATCCAAAACAGGATAATGATATTGTGAGTAATAGTTTGTACGTTGAATGTTTCACCGTTTCAGTCCTTAGATTTATTTACAGTTTGATTATATTGAAGTTATCTTCTCTGTAACGTGTTTATGATCATTACAGATTGTCAAGTAGATTATTTTTGGTAATTCATGGTTACCATTCTGAAGTAAAGTTTGAAAGAATGAATATTTTCAGATTGATTTCACTTTGGTAGATGGCTCTCTACGTTTCGAACAAAAAAGAAGTGGTACATAATGTATATCGTTGATTTGGTAATCAAATGGCAAGATGGCCCTCAGTAGGTACCATTTGCATAAAACGATTTTTTCGTTAAAAAAAGCGTTCAGAAGATTTACATTCCTGCTGTAGTACCATGAGTTACTGATGTAAATTAGTATAGATTTTAACCTGATCAAGGCCTCCTGGGTTAAAAAAAAAATTGATTTTTTTTTTAGTTGTAAAATAAAAATTTGGCAACACTGTCGTATAAAATTCCAGCCGTAGAATCAGAAAAACATCAATTATACAGGGTGTTCCATTCGAGAAATCAAAGTTGGTGGCTATTATGGCAAACCAGAAGTCTGCCATTTTGTTTTCATATGTCTGTCGATTCGAAATTGTGTCTCATTTCCATGTACAAAATTTCATTCAAATCGGTTGATAAGTGAAGGAGATGTAGGCATGGCCCTGGTCCCATTGCCATTCAGTATCCATCTCCCTTGGCGCGCAGTGTATGTCACTCAGAAGAGATTCAGGGTTGAGTAGAAGATAGGGTTGAGTGGGAGATATGGTTAGGTGGAAGAACAAGTTCTGCGATGTTCATCGCAGAATTTTAACTTCGTCCATTATTTTCAATATTTATGTACATTAATTGTAATTCGAGAAAAGAAAAGGTTGAAAATAATAAAATTACAGAACTCTACTCCAATAGTTACGGAAGATACGGAGGCGTTTCCATGAGAAGTGAGACAAATTCAGATTTTTCAGAACTGAACATTTTCCAGCGGAAATGTGGAATGGTACTAAAGTTGATGCCCTGATTCCGAATCCTTAAGAATTTTGAGCCTATCTTGCCTCCTGATATAATTTTTTTTTAAATCGGTATATTCATCTCCTTTGGCGCGCAGTGTATGTCACTCAGGTCAACCTCAGAAGAGATTTGGACTCATTTTCGGCATATCTAACGATCGTGGGACGTACAGTATTTTACACCAATAATTACGGAAGATACGGGGGTGTTTCCATGAGAAGTGATACTTTTCTGTCACGTGTACTGAGTTACGCGCGCCCTTTTCATTTCTTCAAGTGATGAAAATTTGAAACCCAAAGAAAAATTTTGTGGGCAATCTACTTCATTCTGTGCAAAGGTTGGGATCCTCAGGAATATCTCAATCATTTTTATAATTTTTGAAGTCAATAAACTATTGTTATTTCATAATGACATACAGTTCTCTTCCCACGTTTTGGAAAAAACTTGAGTCGAACTCCCACTTCCTTGAAAATACAATTATTTTGTTGGGACTTAGTATGGAGGATGGACAAGACCAAATAAGATTTGGAATAAATGAGAGATTTTCTTTTGTCAGATTTGAACTCAACAGGGTTGGGAAAAATTTGAAAATCAATTATGAATTTTGCATTATACATTCACAATTATATGAAAAAATTATAATTTTGAATTGGAGGTAACCGTGACACTGCGGAAAAAACTGGGTGTTTTGTCGGTTCCGAGATATTCCATTAGCAACTTCTGGAAAGGATTACCTATTGTATTTAAACAAAATATTCAATTTTCAAGTGAATTTGATATAAAATTATATATAGATTAAAAGCTTATATAGCAATGAGGACTAAAAAGCTAAAAATAATAAGAAAGTCATCGACCAAAAAGTTTTATTTTATGTAAAAAAGCGTGAGGGGCTTGATACCAGTTATCTCAGTATCATTATTTATTTATTTTTTTACATAGATTGAATTTTTTGGTCAATGACTTTTTCTTATTACTTTTAACTTTTTCGTCCTTACTGCTTTATAGGCGTGTTTTTTTTAGTTTTACAAATTTTAATTGTATTTCAAACTTTTTAGTCCATATTGCTGCAGAAGACTTGAAAATACTACGGGAGAAAAACTCTTTGATTCATCCACATGGTATGCATCTTCTTGGTGAATGTACTGATTCGTTCGCGCATTCGCCAAATCTCAAATTAGGTTTTTCTGACGATCTTGGAGAAAATACCAGGTCATAGATATAAAATTATAGAATTGTTATTGGTTCTTAATACGTGTGCAAAATTTCGAATAATTCGAACGACTGGAAGTGGGTGGAAATTACCTTCAAAGATTCCGTTATATATATACACAGATACATACAGCAAATATAGCGTGTATAAAAATATCGGATCTCTCAAGGAAACAGGTCCATGAAAATTAAAATTACGCTCAATTCTAAATTAAATAATCCATACACTTATATATGTTTTCATTTTATCTCCACAGTGATTCATTTTGTATTTCTTGGGATAAATAGAGTTATTTTTATATACAGTGAGCAATATAAGTGTTACCCCCCCCTATCTAACCCGTTACTGGACTCTTGTTAGGAAAATTGCCGAGACACGTCAACTTTTTATTTCTACAATGTACATTTTTGTATCAATAGTTAACTTTAATTTCATCCCATATTTTCTTTTCAACCGTGCAAAGGAATTGACATTTGCTACATTAATTATGGGCGAATTTGTGAATAATCCGTCCTCATCGAGTGGAACTATTGCCTTGAATTGTGAGGTTTCGCAGATGACTGTATTGAGACTTCTGAAAAAAAAAATATCATCCCTATAAATTAAAGATGGTTCATGAACTGACGGACGATGATCCAGACCGCCGTCTAGAACATTGTGAAATTGTATCTAATAATATTTGAAACACATTTGTTTTAGTGATGGAGCTACTTTTTTTTAAACGGTCACGTGCATGGACAAAATATGAGGTACTGGTCCGATGAAAATCCTCGACTTTTTCGCGAAACTCATACTCAGTTTCCACAAAAAGGCAGGAGTACTGGGTGACCACATTATAGGTCCGTTATTTATTGAGGGAAATCTGACTGGTGCCCTCTATTTGGAAATGCTGGAAACAGTGATAGATCCACTGATAGTGGCAACTGTCGAAAATAATGAGGACGAATTTAACATGGAAAATATTTTGCAACATGGAGCTCCTCCTCGTTTTGCAGTTGCTGTGAGGAATTATTTGAATACTTTTTATGCAGGACGATGGATCGGGCGTGGAGGATCTGTGGAGTAGCCTCCAAGATCAGCAGATCTAACCCCTTTAGTTTTTTTTTCTATGAGGTTACCTGACATCTGAAGTATTCGAAACTCAGTGTCACTCTATTCAGGAGTTTCGAGTGCGGATTACGAAAGTGTGTGCAACAATTACTCGAGAAACATTTTGAACATTTTTTTTTTTTTTTATGTTCTGGTTCCCACGAAAAGGGATATCCTGTGATGTTCAGAGAACATCGTGGGAACCTAGGGAAAGAAGGGAGTTGGTGTTCTTCTTAAATTTCTGAAGGTTGTATGCCTCGGGGAACACCTCCCTAGGCAATGAGTTCCAAAGCCTCGCTGTTCGTTGGATGAACGAGTCTTTGGAAAGTGATGTTCTGCAGGTCTCCAAAGTGACCACGAAGGGGTGTGATGACTGAACTTGACGGGTTAATCTCGAAGAGACTGCCAAAGCAGGAACGATTGTTGATATTTCAGAAGAGCATCGCCCATGAAAATATCTATAAAATAGAGACAAATCGCCAACTTTTCTACGGTGTTCCAGACAAGTGAGCGAGTTTGTAAGCGAGGCATCACCGACGAGACGAATTGCCCTTTTTTGGACAGAATCCAATAGCCTCAGGATATGTTTAGGTGCCGCGCTCCAAATATGGGAACAGTATTCCAGGACAGGTCGGATCTGTGCCTTATAGATCATAAGCAGCTGACTGGGGGTGAAATAGCTCTTGGCACGAAACAGAAAACCAAGTTTTTGGGATGCACTTTTGACAATGGACCTCACGTGATTTTCCCAGGAAAGGTTATTGCTGATAGTAATACCAAGCATCGATATGGATGGCTTCAGTGGTATGGTTACTCCTGACAAAGTTATGTTAGGCACAGTGAGATCGGCTTTTCTAGATAAAAGACATGCTTGTGTTTTGTTTGCATTGAATTCTACCAAGTTATTAGATCCCCATTCGAGAATTGTTGCTAAGTCCATATTTATATTATTAACATTTCTTCCTCGTTCATTTCTGGTTTCACGGGCTGATATAGGGGCCCTGGAAGAGAAAGCGGTATGGAGGGTAATAACAGATAGGGTAAGGTTAGGTTAGTTGCCTTTCTGTTTGTGGTGTTTTAGTTATTTTTGAACATTAATAACTCAACACATAATGAAGAAAATTTCAATTTTTTTGCACAGTTGAATGGAGGATAACACATCCTTTCAGATGAGCTATCATTCACCACCCCATGCTATTTGAATTCTCCGAAAGGGTTGCTCTCCTCCAGTAAGGCATGAAATTAGGGGTAAACTATACATACAAAAATGTACATTGTAGAAATCAAAAGTCGACGTGTTCCGGCGAACAGAAGTTCAGTAACGAGTTACATAGGGGGGGGGGAAACACTTATGATGCTCAGTGTATGAGTTGAACTCCCAATTCTCTCTGAGAACGAACATTTAGGGCTGGATATGAATGGTTGATGCACAAGAAGTTTCGAACGAAAAGAACTGAGAACGTACAAGGTTGTTAAAAATATAGAAAATAATCAATATTTTCGAGTTTGAGGTCACCAAAAAATAAACCACTTGTATTTCTTCTGGAGATATTTCAATGACAACTTCGAGATAAAATGCTCTATAGCATTACACAAAAAAATAATCATCTCACCTGGCGTTCTTTGCTCACCCGGCTCCTTGATAATGATATCGTTGCCGTCTTCCCTCCTCCACTGCACGTAAGGCTCTGGATGGCCCCTCGCTCGGCAAGTCAACTTTACGTTGCCTCCTTCGGGAACCATAACGTCGCCGGAAGTCTCTTCTGGAACGAAATCCGGAGGAACGGAAACATCCAGGAAACCGATCTGGAAGAATAATGTGTGGAATGAGTTGCGGCATAATTTGCCCATTAACTTAGCGTTCTGCATATTTTACTGCTGTATTGGCGATACGAGAAAACTGATTTTTTTATGTAGGGGAGAGTTTTGCTTCGAATGTCTTGCAATTCCCTCTGGTTCGGTGGAAAGTTCACACAGTGTATCATGGTATAGATAGATAGATAGATAGATCTTTATTTACCAGTGGACATTAGGACATTGTATAGGAATAATCAAAACACACTGAAATCTAGAAGAATACAAAATTTAAAATTTAAAATCCAGAACAATATATTTAAAATACAAAATAGAATTTGCAAGCAAAGGAACTAAAATTTGAAATTCGGGGTTTGGACAAATGTTCCTAAAATTCTTTTGAAATATTCATGTCAACATCTCAAGATAAAAATTTACAAACAAGGCAGTACAGTTTCAGGACATAAACTCTTCAACACTATACAGGGTGATTCAAAAGTACTTTGACAAACTTCAGGAAGTGATTCCTCACAATATTCTGATATGAATTGTCCAAATAAATATATGTCCGGAAACGCTTCGTTTTCAAGATACAGGGTGTTGAAGTTTCATTCATAATTTCGTTTTTTTTTAATAACTTCCGAAATACTGACCACAATTGAAGAATATAGGTATTGAGATTTTTGGGGTGTCTTGATTATTTGATAATCGATGCGTGTTGACGTTATTACCATTATTTTGCATTTTTCACAAGAATGCTTAGGAAATGAATTTGACGTTTGAGTAAGCAGTTCTGGTTTTTTGTAGGGGGCGCCACCTATTCTATTTATTTTTACTCGTTTGTAATAGTTATTTTTGTATCAAGTGTGCAAAATCTGTATTTGTTTTAATAAAATTTGCAAAAAATATCAAAATTATATTTCAAGAAATTTTGAATATGTTGGATAAAATAAAATGAAGGAAACTGAATTGTATTCAAATGAATTATTCAAATTGTCAACCTTCAGCGAAGATACAGGCATTCAATCTTTTAGTCATTGAATCTCGTACCCGCTCAAAAATTATTGGTGTGTTTCTTATCATTTCACAGGCGTCTACTATTCGGTTTCTTAGATCTTCCTCGTACGCTACCGAAGTTTCAGAAACCAGTGACTTAAAATGTCCCCAAAAATAGAAATCTAGCGGGTTTAGATCTAGGGACCTTGGTGCCGTTGCCTGATTAGGTTCTCCCACACCCCTACCGATCCATCGATTTGGATAGACAGTGTTAAGGAATTCCCTGGCTACAACGCTAAAATGGGCCGAAGCCCCATCATGCATAAACCATATGTGGAAAGGAATGTCTGATGATACATTCTGAAGTATTCCCGGCAATTCATTTTCTAGAAAGTCTCTGTAAGTTGCACCATTCAGTCGGAATGGAAGAAAGAAAACACCTATCAAGTAATTATCAATTATTGCCGCCCATACATTTACATAAAATTGATACTGATAATGTCTTTCACTCACTGCTTGCGAGCCCAGACATGGTTGATATGAAGTTTGTGATAGCAGAGAAGTTTGCCTCGTTCGTGAAGAGTACATATCTTGAAAATTGAGGATTTCCAGCCAATTGTCTCAGAAACCACTGACACATAGTAATGCTTTGGGGAAAGTCTCGTGGCAGAAAAGCTTGTAGCCTTTGAATATGGTATGAATGAAATTGTTGATCGTGGATAATTCTCCAAACTGTGAACTGAGTAGAATTGAGAGCTGCAGCAATTATTCTTGTACTTGTTTCTGTATTCTCCTCGAGAGCGTTCAAAACAGCTTCTTTCAATTCTGGGGTTCGGACTGCTCGTGGTCTTCCAATAATATCAGCTGCCCTCTTGAAGGTGAATGTTGGAGCTGAACGCAGTACTCGATTAGGAAATCTCTCCTGGTAAATACGTCTTGCTTCGCGCGCATTGCCATCCGCAAGGCCATATACAAAATTCATTAGGCTAAATAAGCATTATTGTTTAAATATACAATTTTTTTCAGAATTAGTGTTTTGAAACTCACAGAAACTTCAACAAAACAACAAAACGTTTAACTGTCACATAATATGTAATTACCAAAACTACTTTCTTAAACGTCAAATTCATTCCCTAAGCATTCTTGTGTAAAATGCAAAATAATGGTAATAACTTCAACACGCATCGATTATCAAATACCTCATAGCGGTAGGGTAGTGGTAGGGGTAGGGTAGCTTTTTAACGTAGATATGATAGAGGAATTGTTTTTTTTTACTGAAAAATGTGTTAGAAGTACGTTAAAAAAAGTTATGAATCTTAAAAAAAGACAAAGACGTGTGGGTGGTGCCCCCTACGAGTAAGAGCAATAATAACCTCAGGTTCGAATTTGACACCTCAAAAAACCTCCCAATACCAACTTTCGTTTAATCAAGGTCAGCATTCCGAAAGTTATTTAGAAAAACGAAAATAAAAATAAAACTTCAACACCCTGTATCTTGGAAGCGAAGCGTTTCCGGACATATATTTATTTGGACAATTCATATTAGAATATTGTGAGGAATCACTTCCTGAAGTTTGTCAAAGTACTTTTGAATTTAAAATACATTTAAGACACAACATAAAATTCAAAAGCGAAGGAACTTCAATTTAAAATTCAGCGTCTGGACCAATGTTCCTAAAATTCTTTCAAAATATACATGTCAACACCTCAAGACGAAAATTTACAAACAAGGCAGTACAGCTTCAGGACATAAACTCTTCAATACTATATACCCATTCTTCCAGTAAATATTCTAGTATTTGCTTTTTCAATATGTTTGCACTTTCACTTTCTTCAATCTAGTTTGGCAGTTCATTGAATACCCTGGGCACCATAGGGGAGAGTTGAAAGATACTCTTTATCTATTAAAAGGTATATCAAGGTCATTTTCAGGCCTGGTATTGAGTTGATGTCTATCTTCATTGGTACTGAATAGAGTACCTTCATTCTCAAATGAGTATACGGAAAGTTCAAAAATGACTAACGAAGGAACTGTTGAAATTCTATAGTTTTGTAAAACAGTTCTATAACTTGTTCGTGTTGTTGTTGACGAGAGAGCGCAAAACCCGGTTTTGAGCAATGAATACATCATGTGAGAATATAATGAAACCCCATAGACATATACCATAATCTACTGTAAACTTGTGCATGATACAATGCAACAAGTTGATTCATTTCTAATACCTGCTAGTGGTTTTGAATTGATATGATAATGAATTAAGTTTGGATATCAGTGACAGGCAATGATTTTTCCAGTCCTTGCATGAATCAAGGAATGTTACACAGTCACTATCACTGGAGACATATGGACATACCGAATGTAATTTCTTCACATGATTTTCAACGGTTATGAAACCTCATCGATTTTGTTTTTTCCACCTTGAGAAACAAATGATTTACCATTCATGTAATCTATGAATAACGATACTACATTTATCTTTCAGATCTACATCGGATTTATCTTATATAATAACAGTCGTATCATCTGCGTATGGAGTGAGTGATGCCGGTATCGATAAATTACTCAAATCATGTATGTATAGGATAAACAATACTGGGCCTAAAACTGCGTCCTGCGGTACATCAATGTATTTTATTGATTCCGGGATCTCAAATAGTTTGATATCCAACCCAGTGATATCCCTCTGATACCATATTTGTCCAACTTCTCAAGTAAAAGAGAATGATTGACACAATCGAACGCCCTACTAAAATTATCAAAGATCCCCACAGGATACTAGCCTGCCTCATTGAGTTTGACTATTTGATTTAATATAAATGGACTGCCCATGTGGTTGATCTCTTACCAAGAAATCCATGTTGGCTTTTCGAAAAAATATTGAATGCATAACAAAATAACAGGAGTCTGTTCAGGAACGCATATTCAGATACTTTCGAAAAACTTGATGGTACTGTTACTGGTCTATAGTTCTCTAATGAATTTTGAACTTTCTCTTCGAATACTGGTGGAATTTCACCTATTTTTAGCATATTTGGAAAATGGCCAGAGGAAAAAGATAAATTCACCAAATATGAAAGTGAAGTGCGTGGAACATGGAGTGTCCTCCTCAGAAGAAACATGGGTATCTCATCGTGACCTGAAGGAAACTTATTCTTCAATTTCACTCGTAATAAATCATATAGGTCTGCATGGTCGTATGGAGAGACGAAAAAGGAATTGCGTGATGTTGTGATGATGCGTGATGATGAATTTTGCGAGTGAAGAAATCAGCGTCTGTACCGTTACAGTTTATTTGATCAACAATATGTTCGGGAACTTCGATGAAATGATTATTGAACAAATTTGCTAGTCGCTGGTTCATGGACGAAAAAATCTCCCTCTCTCATTGAGATTTCTTCTTAGAAATTTTTTGTTTTGTTTGATAATTCAGCAACTATTTGCCATGCCGATTTGAGTTGGTTGTCGTATCTATTTGTTTTATTCTGGAAATATGATTTTTCTGTAGTCACGATCAAATGCTCATGTTTTTCCTTTCTAACCGACGAAACCAAAAAGGAGGAGGTTCTCTATTCGACCCGTATATTTTATGTTTTTCCATCATATTTTTTTATGTATACGCATAACTTTTTACTGAGGCGTCCGATTCCGATAATTCTTTTTCAGTGGATAGGGTGTACTTCGACTTTGGTCCCATTTGAATTCAAAAGATGAAATCCACCCCTGAGGGTAGCGAAATGAAGGATATTGATCACTCACCCTCAGAATTCTGGTCCGTTAACCGATTCTATCAGGCATAACTTTGTACTGGGTTCTTCGATTTGGATGATTCTTTTTTTAATAGATAGGGTATACCTTATATTTGGATATCGAGTGGGAAAATAGGGGATAATTGATTTTTCTCTGGTGAACATTAGCACACACATACGTAGTTGACAATGACAGATCGCTACTGACATTATTCTTGTTCCGTCAAAATCAGTATATTTTATGAGAGGATGGAATGATATACAAAGTTATGAAATAAACTAACCAGAACAACGAAAATAATTTATATTACAACAAATAGTAAAAGTAGATAATCATATTATTCAACTGGTAATAGTTGAAGTAAGGTGGGTAAGTGAGTATTTTGGAAGTAATCAAAAAACAAGTAGGTAATAATGTAGATTTTAGCCACAAAAAATTGAAAACTAAAAACTTTTTGACAAAAAATTAAACCGACGAAATACGGAACTGAAAAGTAAAAAACAAAAACTTTTCAACACAAAATTAAACCGACAAAAAAATCAACTGAAAAGCAAAAATAAAATAAGCCTTCTTATTCTAAATGATAATTGAGCTCCTGAACTGATGTAAGTAACTGATTTTGAGTCGGCGCCAAACAAACTAGCAATTGAATTAGGTGAAGCGTAAAATGATGGCAGCGAGAGGCACGGCTGCGTTTTGATGACTTCTTTCATAGATAATGATCTTCGATAATTGTTTGTTTGGCGCCGACTCAAAATCAGTTACTTACATTAGTTTAGGAGCAGCTCAATTATCAGTTAGAAGGTTTATATTATTTTTTGCTTTTCAGTTGATTTTTTCGTCGGTTTAATTTTTTTTTAAAAGTTTTTTCTCTCTATACTTATCTGTTAATTCTGGAAACTTCACTTTCGACATATATAGGTCTTTAAGATTCATGCTAGATATTTTTACTTCATCATTCATCCATCTACTTGTCCCAAAATACATTTTATGTCCGGTTTTAGGAACAAAACTGATCTGTGATCTGAAATGTTATTGTCAAAAACACAACAAGTTTCTTCGTTTGTGAAATTACAAAATATTTGATCGATAGTTGTAATCGTGTTTTGCGTTACTCTTGTTGTGTGTGTGTGACAAGTATAGCCATCCAAATTGAAATCCCCGCATACCAACAAATCAAAATTTTGGTCGAAAACATCGATAAGTAAGTCATACATCTTATTTAAAAACATATTTATGTTACCGGACGGGGATCTATAACAACATATAATGATTGTTTTAACTGATTCTAGTTTATTTGAAATACCAAAAACTTCGAAGTCCTTTTCAATACAGTACTTATCCAAATCAAAATATAGAGAATGTTAATTCAAAATATAGAGAGTTGAATTCACGTGTTCCATCAGTCCATTGGACAATAAAAATATCTGTCTTGAAAAATTATCATAAGATAATTGCGAAAAAATCCTATAAAAATAAATAAAAAATTTGGGTATTTCTGAAACGTTTGGATCACGCAGCTATTGGTATCATGTTTTGGGATCGAAGCGATACAAAAGTCGAACTATAGAAAGTCAGTGGTCAATATTTGTTGTGGTTGTTTGTAATGTTCATTCATTTTTGTTTATTCGTTTCGTCTGCCTAGTTATATATTGTAAAGTTTGATGTTTGAGAAAGTTCAGCATTCGGGCATTTCCTAGTTGGGCAAGGTGAACCGATTATTCTCAATAAGATCAAACTGAGGAAATATAAAAATACTAAATTTTTTAAACTCTCCTTCGTCCTTGTTCTTCTCTCTAGAATTTAATTGAAAATGACTTATTTCAGGTTTAGCTGAAATAGTTAGATTGAACATTGTGGAGTATGTGCGATATCTAGGAGGTACAGAGTCTTCGAAATGTGTTCATGGAGGGAAAGAAGTTGTGAATGCTGGGCATTAGGAAGGATAAACAGATCGGACATGGAAAGTTATATGCATTATGCTTACAAAAAAGTGCTGTGATTTGTGCTCCACATAATATTAATGGAATGTTGCATATCAAAGTAAGATGAAATGTGAAAATTGTTGATATGAATTGTTCCTGTAAAGCGGGAAATAGTGGAAAATGCAAACAAGTCACTGAGCAATACCGACTCATGATTAAAACTTCAAAATGAATCAAGAATATCTTAATAAATGTTGAAATCAAGCCTCTTTATCATATGTAAACAAAACCAACTACTAACCAATTATAGTTCAGATTTATCCACCAGGTATCGTATCGCTTTTTTTGCATTGCCAATACGACTCCTTGCTATGTACGAGGGAGTCTGAGGAATTTTCGACCTGGACATGAAAATGACAGTATCGAGCTGTTATCAAATATTTGTTTTCGAAAGGCAATATGCCTATGCAAATCAAAGACGAATTGGACGCTGTGTACCACCGTGAAATTTTGGGCAGCCGAATTCAAAAGTGGTCGTGCCAACTTGGGAGACGACGAACGTTCGACACGTTCAAAAACTGCAACCACTGACGATAACATCGCTTCCAAGATCACCAAATGCTGCTTAACGACCGTCGAGTTGAAGTGAGAGATAAAGCAGGGGCTATGAATATGTCGAAAGAACGTATTCGTCATATATTGCATGAAGAATCAGGCGTGAGGAAGCTGTCTGCGCATTGAAAGCCGTGTTCGCTCACATTAGACGAAAAACGTGTTGAAATGGATATATTCAAAGCTCTGTTGCCTTAAATTGGGCGCAATAAACCAGATCTTTCGTGCCGATTAGTTACTGTAGATGAAACTTGAATACACCATTTTACCCCAGAAACAAAAATACAGTCAGAACAGTGGACTGTGAAGGATGAATCGACTAAAAAAAAATCAAAAATGTTTTTTTCAGCTGGGAAAGTGATGGCGACTGTTCTTTTGCTTAGTCATGGAGTTATCCCTATGTATTATCTCAAGAAATGAAAAACCATCATAGGATCATACTACGCATTTAAACTTCACAAGCTGAAGGGAGAAATTGCGGAAAAACGTTCACATTTGCAGAAAAAATTGTTTCACCACAATAATGCGCGTCTCACACCTCAGTGGTTTCCATGGCGAAAATACGCGATTTACAATTTACAGCTTCACCACCCTCCTTTTTCACCAGATCTAGCCCCAATCAACATTTTTCTGTTCCCTGAGCTAAAAGTTGTGCTCGGAAGACAGGAATTCTTGTCAAATGAGAAAGCCATCACATTCGTGAACAATTCCGACTTCTAGTCGCTTCGATAGATGAGTTTTTTGATAGTTATTTTTCAAATTTTCATTGCTATTATGTTACGCAAACTCTGAAGTTCCCCCCCCCCTCTTCCAAAACGAAATGTTTTGAAGTGAATAAAATCTCAGATCGTTCAAAACATTAAGAACTCAGATAAAATTTACGAAAATCCCTCGTATAGATAAACCACTTTGACCCAAATACTGAATAGAGATAACGGAATCTAGTGTATCCGCAGCAAAGGCGATATGACTCGAAACTGCATTATGGGTAAATTGATATTAATTGATTGAAAATATAGCATGTTTTTATTTATGGTTGGTATTGATGATTTATAGTGTATGTAAGTGTATGTGGAAGTTTATTCGTATTGAAGATATATCTATTGATGTTTATGGCCCAATTGATGGGTTGGGTAAACAACAGGAAAACGTTTAGTGATATTGAAGTGTGCCCGCTATTTTCAAATATAACGGGTAGCCCATGATAGCCAAATGTGTGTATGTATATGAATTGAAACTTGTGGCATTTAACATCGCTAATTTTAATAAACCTCAATCTACTACTGATGTGTTTATATGTGTGACTCCTTGATTAACCTATGGTGTATGCTCAGAAACTGAGGAGACCTCACGTACTCCCGTTCTATTCTCACCTAGTCTCTGTAATCGACGATAATCCTAGCCGCTCAGGGTTGTTGAACGAACGCAGAATTAATCCATCAAAACAGGTGAAAGGTGTGAGTTGCTACCCTTGCTTCTAAGGTCTATCGGTTCCTTGGTAGGAAATCCGAGGAAACTGGTAGGAGTGCAGAGAGGGGACATCACAAATGGAAACGAACAGAACTTGAAGTTTTGATTGACTTACTATTTTTGTAATGAACGGAATAATAACCAATTAGATGTTAAACAAGTGTATCACACTGAATGAATAAAATAAATTCATCCACCCCCTAGGTTATATCCAAACTACTATATGGAGTCTGAACTAGTGGAAGAACTCACCATATTTCGAAGAACTCAACAAACAACAATCACAAAATAGTTATTCACGTGACAAGTTGGATATAGACACCGCACGCATGTGATAATTGCACGACGAGGCCGTTGAGTGAAATGTCTTCAATTTGAGATGGAAGTGTAATGTCAAATCTCGTGCCCGAAGAATGTCGAGAAAAATGCCGTTCAGTATACGATAGGTGCAAAAACTCAATTGTGCAGAAAAAAAAGGTTGTTAACATGACGAACGAGAAGGGATTGTTAGTATATTTCGATGAACTATAGAGGCCATCTCTTTAGTGCTATTACTCAATGTTGATGATATAATTTCTAATCAAGCAAAATGTCGATATCACGAAACATACTGATTTGACGGCATTTATGAAACAAAAATCGAAGGGATACAAACCTAAGAAGTCGAAGGTTTCCACAAAGGAAGAAAAAATCAGATTTCTGATAAATGCGGACAACATGAGATTTTTGTACCAGAAGATATATTTAAACTATTTTTTTGGTTGAATTTCAGAGCCTGCGCGCACAGGTTATTTTTGTCAGGGTAACAATAAATTCATTGTCACTGTCACGCCACCAAATATTTCTTGACTGCGCACACTTACATTGATAGTCACTCAATTTATTCGTCTCGATTCATTAACTCGAGGGGTTTATGTACCGTCGACATTCTCATATCATCCTCAGAAGATGCTGATTAAACCTTCAAATGACCCTAAGGATACGCCGCATTGAAAGTTAGTTGCTGAGTTTATTTTTCTAAAAGTTGCAGATCATTGAATTTGCATAACTTTGGAGCGTAAGCACCATGCGTCTGGAAGAAAAAAGTAGGAACAGTTAATTGGCTATAACTAAGGCAAAATAGTTTTTGGAAGGTACCAAGAACATCTGCCTGTAGGGTTATGGCTGTGGTTTCACTTGGTACAGGAAATAAATTTTGAGGCCATTTTGGTCTTGTTGTAAGACAAGTTCTGGAAAACATATGCAAGTTTCATAGGCTAGATTTTTCAAGGTCTACCTTGGTCCGACAAGCTGGTGTATAGATATGATATCTCAAGGCTCACCAAGTAAGTCTCACCTGAAAATTTACCCGCCTTGAACCACCCCTGTCATTACAGGGGTTCTAGCAATTGATGTTTTTCTCACTGAATTCTATGAAAATTTAGGAATAATTCTGAAGATATTACTGTAAAAAAACTTCTTATGTCAAGTAAAATGGAAGAGTTTTTATTAGAAGTGGTTTGACTCATCAGTTGCGAAAACTGGTTGAAAAACACCCTTCTGGTCGAAATTATAGGTCGCGGAAAAAATTTCGCGTTTTATAGAAGAATTGTATTACACTTTTTTGTAGTACCCACACTTTTAGAGTTCTCTTCGGAGGGAAAAGAGGGAAAGCATCTCAAAAATCGGAGGGTCATCTAGGCGAAGGAATTTTTTTTTGCATTCAGACCCTCGAACGGTATCCCGACCTCTTTCGAAAAGTCCTTCGGTGCAATTGAGGGAGTGGAGTCACATTTTGTTACCAATGCGCGCACGGCAATTAAAACCTACGGACGCGATGACAGTCGCGTCACTATTGTGTCGCCGGACCCCGCGGACAATAAATCACCCAGTTATCACGTATTTGAGTGCGCGCACCACCGTAAGGGTCACAGTGACGACACAGTCACGGTGACAAAAATCATAAGTGCGCACAAGCTCTTATTTCTCAACTCATTACCGCACTAGTGCAGTCACCAGAGAATCTGTCTCGGGAGGTCAACAGTCAAAGTCTACAAATACTGAGTGAGAGAAAGAGGCGAGAGTAGCCCACACCAGACAGCATACCGCCCCGCCGCCGCCCGAACTCCAAGAAAGCCGTATGCGATATATGCAGAGATCAGTCATAGGAATAAGTAACTGGCTAGTCAGGGACGCACTGTTCACTTATGTGAGGATATCGAAGCCCTGTGTCTGTGTTCCTGATGAAATAGCTTTGAATTCACCTTCTTCATAAAACTCCTAAAGCTTCCTGGTGACGTAGGTTAGCATACATAAGGCGAGCATAGTTCCACCGCCTTCGTAGTATTGAGAAAGCTTTCTATTTACGTAGGTCTTTGTTTGTCTCAACGAAACACCCCTGATTTCGTGCCGGAAATATGGACCCAAGACTATCCGTGCTTAAGAATTTTTAGCATCCGCCGCCGCAAAGCGTGTGAGGCCAAGTAGTTTGAGAGCTTTGTTTTACATCACCCGACGTAGACTCCACTGAAACCACCTCCCGCTTTGCTTGTCGTGTTCTGGAGGTAACGTGTCGAGCTGAATCCCGGTTACGATTTCCGTACTAATACAAATAGACCAGAAGCCAATGAAGGAAGTACATGAGATATGGTTTAGGTTTCTCTTCACTTTATTGTATAATTGAGGCAGCTGACGTCCAGGCAGCAACTAGTCAAGGTCAAGTGGAGTATGCCCTTCTGACTTCCAGTATAAAATTCATTATATCTACGCCTGAAACGTAATTTTTTCACTGAAGCTGCCCGGAGCAGGTGACCCTTCCACGTTGAAAAGGAGGTGGCACCCGAGACAAAAGTGAAACCGTAAATGGTCGTCAAAATTCGATTGTGGAAAAAACATATTTACAGTTCATCCTCTGAAACAGAAGGTGTGGAACTCCGTCATTCAAGGAAGTACAACAAGTTGAATTGATTCCTTCATTTTCTCTGGAAATTTCCATAGATTCGACTGACAGTACGTGGAGATTGTTTGGAAAAATCAAGGAGCAAGATAACTTAAAGCCAGCGATGTGTTCGTCATTATGGCCCAGAGCACAAACCATTGAAGAAACTATCAGAGTTCTCATGCTGATCAATAGAAGCCCAAATATTTATTCTCAGGAGTAATAAAAACTCTTCAACAAAAAATCAAACCGACGAGAAAAGATGCTGAAAAGCAAAAAAAAATTAAATGAACCTTTCAGTCTTAATGAATAACTAAGCTCCTAAACTAATGCAAGAAACTAATTTTCAATCGGCGCCAAACAAAGAATCAACGAAGATCATTTAAATAATTCGAAGAAATAATCAAAACAAAATAACGTAAAATCTCCAGCAATATTGACTTCGAGAACGCTCTGCGCCGCCGCCGCGCACCCCATTGTCATCATTTTACGTAATTAATTTGCTTGTTTGTTGGTTTGGCACCGACTGAAAATAAGTTAGTTTTCTCAGTTCAGGAGCTTAGTTATTAAGACTAAAATAGTTCATTTTATTTTCTGCTTTTCAGTGTATTCCTCCGTCGTTTTTTTGTTAAAAAGTTTTATTTTTCATTTTATGTCTCTCAAATCTACTTATTGCTACCTACTCAATTTGGGTTACCTTCAAAATACTTATTTACCCAACTTACAAATGTCCACCCTCCATTTCACCCCCCTTTAGGGGTCGAAATTCTAAAAACACTGGAACACATATTTTTTATTTTCGCAACAAAGATTCCAAATATCAATTTTTATGACATCGACTTGAATTTCAAAAACACCGAAACGCCTATCTTTCATTTGTAACAAAGGCCCCCAAATGCCAATTTTTATGATTCTAACTCTAAAACTAAGTATACAGTCTTCCAACCCCCCTTTTTTACCTCTAGGGTCGAATTTTCAAAAACCCTGGAACAAATTCATCTTTACTTGTGAATAATAATAATAAATTTATTGCACAAAAAGGAAAAACCATTATAACATAGAAATATCATAAGCTAGCCTTAATATTGTACAATAGAGTGGGGAAACCTGTGAGAAATCAAATTCTTGAATAGGTTGAAAAGATGCAGGGTAATAAGTATAAATAATGGTTTAAAAAAACTAAAAAAACGCTTTTATAGAAAACCAGACTACAAAAATAGAAAATATGAACAAAATGTATTTTATTTTAAAAAAAGCGTGGGGTGCATGGTATTGCCTCGGTGTGTAATGTACTATATATTTATTGATACCATGCACCCCACGCTTTTTTTTAAATAAAATACATTTTTTTCTTATTTTCTATTTTTTTAGTCTGGTTTTCTATAGAATCGTGTTTTTTAGTTCTTTTAAACTATTATTTATTCCCTACTTTTTAGTGTGGTTTATTTATAAAAGCGTGTTTCTTTAGTTTTTTTAAACTATTCTTAAATTTTTTTGCAAATTAAAAAATGGAATGATCTTATCAAATTGGGTAATCATAATCTACGACCCCAAAAACCCCCATACCAATTTTGAATAGAATCCTAATAAAAATTTTATTAATATTTAAAAAATCATAATTCGACCCCAAAAACCCCCACATCCAATTTTGAATAGAATCAGACCATAATCACAAAACTCGGCCGCCATTTTGAATTTTTCCAATTTTTACAAAAGAATCATAATATTCGACCCCAAAAACCCCTACATACCAATTTTGAATAAAATCGGACCATAATCACAAAACTCGTACGCCATATTGGAGCCGCCATTTTGTTTTTTTTTCCACAGAAAATATTTCTCAATGCATTGTCACCGGAATTATGTACACCTGCCAAATTTCAAATCATTCGGACGTCTGGAAGTGGGTCAAAATCGCGCCCAAAGGAGCCGGTTACAAACAAACAAACAAACATACAAGTGAAGCTGATATAAAGCGGGTAATAAAAAGTATATATGATATGTAAGTATTATTCCAAAACTCTAGTAATCATATATAGAAACATTTCAAAAAAAACCTGAGAATATCGCATGTGTATCTTTTTTTAGACGAATAAAATAATTGAAATAAAGAAGAAAAATACAACTAGTGTTTGAGAGAGTAATTTTCACATATTAACACATGCGTGGACAATGCGGAATATCTCAGAAAAGTATATATCATGGTATGGGTTTATAATCAGAAGGGACTTTACTGTTGCCGAAGTACTATACCATGAAAGGGTTTTCGACTTGTAGATGGATATAAACCCTCGAGGCCGACTTGATATAGCCTTTCAACTTATTTTTGAATTGTTTGATATTATTAATTTCTGAGATATATTGCGGAAGGCGGCCGTAGAGTTTCGGGCCCAAAAATTCAAAATTCTTCTGCCTAATAGACTTCAAAGCTGGAGGAGTCAAGTAAGTATTGTGTTTCTGTCTTGTATTATAGTGGTGTTCATTAGTTATCAGAGTGGATTCAGTTTTATGCTGTTCAATATTCAAGTTCAAGAAAAATAGCTGTCTCGGGTCTAAAATTTCAGTTTCAGAGTATAGAAGGTCTGAAGAGTATCGGATTGTTTTACAGAATAAAATTTTAATAATTTTCTTCTGAACTATCTCTAGATTATTAATAATAGTTTTCCCGACTGCCCCCCAAGCTACTATTCCATAAGCTATGTGCGATTCCACTAGTGCGTGATATACTGTTTTCAGTTGGATTATCTTCAAAATATATCTGAGGTTTTTTAGTTTGTAAATTAAAAAATGTAGTTTTTTTATCACATACGCGACATGATTATTCCACTTGAGGTGACTGTCAATAATCACACCTAGGTACTTAAATTCAAAAGTAGACTCTATTGAAAAATCATCAGAAATTTTTAGAGTAGTGTAGGACGGCAAGGTGGATTTATTATTGGAGAGAGCCCAAATACTGATTTCTATGACTATAATTTTAAAACCAACTGTACTTTCACTTTCACCCCCTTCCTCACCCAACTTTTCACCCCATAAGTGGTGAAATATCAAAAATATATGCTCAAAAGTTTGATCTGGGTGTCGATCAGTCAATCAGTGGGTCAGTTAGTCAAGGCATGTGATTATATATGTACATATTACCCCAAACCCGAGATAGCTGCTCTTGAGGAGATCCCTCAACTGCCTTCCGTTTCTATTATCAGAATAATTCCGGGCCTCCTTCATGTAAATTCAATAAATTATCCCTCATTTTATCCTTGGGGGGTAATTTTTTTTAAATTCAAGTTGGAGCCCCTTCCCTATACCGTAAAAATAGAATAATCTAAATGGGTGAAAATTCAGTGGGTGAACAACAATCATGCCCCATCCTCCTAGCCTTAGCAGGGATTTTTTTTTCGAATCCAAATGGTACCAACTTCGAAGTATACCCTATCCATCAAAAAAATAATCATCAAAATCGCAATAGTGTGTAAAAAGTTAGGCATGGTCATACATAAAAAAAATCCCTATTTTCAAGTTGGTTAAAAACAATAGTTATCAACAAGAACTAAACATCTTCTGCAACATGTCGTTATACCGTGATTCGTTATATTGCTTGGTTGACGCTTATTTTCGTTAGAAACATTCATTTTGATTTCTCATAACAACTAACACAGTTGAATGTTTTTTTATTTAAAAAATGGGGTCAGAAAGCACCGAATTTCCAGACACGGATGGAATGATAGTACACAACAACTTCTGTGATCTCAATTATATAGATTGAATCAGTTTTAGGAAAGCAACATATTATTACAGATAGTTTTCAGGAAAGCTCCTTATTTTGAATTCAGTGTTTGTCCAACAGTACCAATAAGAATTAGGCGGAATAAAGAGCCAGAAAAGTAAAGGAATTCGCTCCTCCAAATGTAATGATTTATGTGCATTTTGACGAATACAAACCCCCATGTGAATGTTGACAAATACGAACTAACAAACACTACCAGATTCCCAAATGAATGTATCGCATTGTGCTTTCCTCTAACTATAATTTTCCAAGTAATTAACGAACGTACTCATGCAAAATGAGCTCTCTGTGAAATATGTGACAAAAGACGGTCCCTTTGGTAGTTATATCTGGCAAATAATGAATGGTGGTAGAGAGCTAATTTATGAGCTTCAATCGATTATCGAAGTTTGGCGGTCAGCTGCCGTTGTTTGGGTGGTTCACATAGTGTTAAGTTTGGGATTGCCCCTTTCATTATACACGACAATAATGGACCCTTGAGGAAGAGCTACAAAATTGACTCCTTCACACTGGTGTTTCACAGCATGAAAATCATATATATATATATATATATATATATATATATATATATATATATAAACATATAGGAATTTTTTTATTAATAGTTTCTCAGAAAATTTCATTATTCATGAAAGTTGGTGCACTCAATTTGACTAAATACGCGTATAGCCGTTATTATAAGTGGCGTGCGGTTGAGCGGGAATCGGCCCTTATTCCAAATTTACTATAGAATGAAGTGACATTACCATGTAAAATATCGAAACATTTTATTAAAGAAAAATTGTTTGCAATTGAAAGATATTTCCAGATATCCTGTTCAGTCTACCAATTACTGATTTCAATAATTGCTTGATGAGTTGGCCTCATGGAGAAATCAACTCATTGAGCAGTTATATAAATTAGTAATTGGTGGACTAAACTGGATAACTGGGAATACTTTTCGATAGCAAACAACTTTTTTTAATGAATTTTTTCGATATTTTCAATTGTAATGTCACTTTACTCTATAGTGAATTCAGAATATCGACCGATTCCCGCTTGACCACACGAAACTGATAATAACGGTTATGCGCGTATTCAGTCTGCACCAACTTTTATGAAGAATGAAATTTTCTGAGAAACTAATAATAAAAAAAAATCCCATATGGTTCCAAGTTTTTGGCGGACACTATATATTTATATTCGATCTCCATATATATATATATATATATATATATATTTATATATATATTATATATATATATATATATATATATCTGGAGATAGTGGTTCTTGAATCCTGGTATTTGGCGGAGCTTTCTTAGGTTATTGGATTCTGGGTAGGATATAGCTGATATTTCAAATCATTGATGGCAACGTTTCGTCCCTGACCGAGGACTTCTTCAGGCTTTATTCAATTTTTACATGTTCTTGGCAGCATTGAATGCATTCTTCAACATGAGAGTTTCCTTCTTATGTTTTTGTTTATGCTTTGGAGACATTTTGTTTCCGAACTCTTTATCCAGAATCCAATAATCTAACAAAGCTTCGCCAAATATATATATATATATATATATATATAATATAGATCTTCAATATATATATATATATATATATATATATATATAAAGAGAAAAAGGTGTTTTTTCAGGTTTGCGGTCTGTGACTGATAAAACTTATTCGTTTTTTAACATTTTCAATATTTCCTAAATTTTTCATCAACTTCATCGGGAGAAGGCTGAAAAATAAATAAACAATGGGCATATTACTAGAAAATATAATCAACAGAATACTTACAAAATACAGTCAGTCACGAGGAAATGAAAAATGTGAAAATATTGTCGAAGTGTTAAGGTACCATTACACGGCATGTGGAGTGACGCGCCTGGCGTGTGAACGCCACGCGTCGTGAGAATGGTGCAGCGTGACAAGTTTCGCACGGAACCATCGGCACTCCATACGCCAGGCGCGTCACTCCACACGTCGTGTAATGGCCCCTTTAGCCAGCACATTCAGACTAGGACTGCAGAAAACATTCGTATATTGATAAGGAAGGGAGGAGAAAACTAGAGATAGAAACAAAAAACAATGGTATCGAAAAATGGGAGAAACTTAAAAAAAAAACATTTTAATGATACGTCTGAATTGATTGCAGAATATTGAGGTATATATTGCTCAGTTGTCCTATATCAGATCCATAATTGGCCGTTGTATTCTTGTTTTTATTTATATGGTATATCTCAAGGAATAATCTGCTTCTGTAGATATTTTCGTGTGAACAACACACCAATAACACACCAAGAAGTCACAAAAACACACAAACAACACACAAACAACACACCAACAACACACAAACAACACACAAACAACACACAAACATCACACATACATCACACCAACAACAAACCAACAACACACGAACAACACACAAACAACACACCAACAACACACCAAGAACAAACAAACAATACACAAACAACACACAAACAACACACAAACAACACACAAACAACACACAAACAACACACAAACAACACACCAACTACACACCAACAACACACGCACAATACACGAACAACACACGAACAACACACGAACAACACACTTACAATACACGAACAATACACACAGTATTTTAACATTCTCATAATCGAATTGGTGACCGGTTTTTTTGTAGTGTTCAACCACCGCACATGAGTTTTTTCCCAGTCACTCTTATGTTGGAATCTACGTTGTTTTAACCACTGTGAAGTTTGTCCCACGTAACATCTTTGACATTTCAGACAAGGAAGTTCATAGGCGACGTTGCTGTTGAGTAATACGGTTGTATTGTCTTTGACTTTTGAAAATAAATTTCGGTTTAAATTTTTTTTATATTTGGCAATATTTATATGTTGATAGTTTTTGGAAATACTAATGATTTTTTGGGATAATTTATTTATGTATGGTATTTTTTTATATTTGAACAGTATGTTTGAGTCTTCAGTTGGTCTATCGAACGTGTTGGAATAGTATATTAGTTTTTTTAAGATATTTCTGTTTGTTCATATTCTTTATTTTTTTACTTTTTATCACTTTTTCATTTAAACTGTTAACGGTATTGTATACCAAATTGTTTTATTCATCTTTTAATGGTGACAGCCGAACTGTAATCTTATTTTGTACACGTTAATTTTTCCATTCATATATGTTCAATGACGCATTGTTACAATGCATATTCAATAGTATAATAGTATGTGAATATTTTCGACCAAGTACTTTGTATCATTGATTATACCCGAGATGAATTTATATCTCAATCTGTATACACTTGAGGTAGAATTTTTATAATTCAGTCGTGAACTAACACAAAGGTTTAGTTGGATAGTAAACAGCAGTATGTCAAAATATTGAAGCTCCAACCAAACTAGTTTCATTAGAAAAATAAATCAAAATGTCTATTTCTGACGACAATGATAATGATAATGCTCATGAAACCATAACTTGTTTTAATTCATGTGACCATACCCAAAAAATGGCGATAGGTCAACAAAAAATTCTTTAACCATTTAAATGAGGAATAAATTGAAATGTTACCCAATTGATAAACTCACGAAACCCAGAAACTTGAGCAGATATCAAGAGCCTTTTGAAAGCTCACTTTGGCGATTCAAGAGATCACTCATCCAAAATTTGCAAAGAATTAGACAGGGAAATGGCAAAAATGCTTTCGCTTTCTTTACCACAGGGGCGTAACGCAAAAATGCTTTCTTGTATTCAAAAATCGAATTAGACACGGAGGGAAAAAGCGGCACAATAAATTTCAATTGAATCAATGTCACTTAATACCCATCCAAACGGATTAACAGCTATTTATTTACAAAAATGTCAAATATTTTTGTTTTAATTTTGTTTCATGAAAGATTCATGAGAAATGTGAGTAATCCTTGACTTCATAGTTATCACTATATTATATTTTTGATTTTTGGGATGATTTGAAAAATAGTTGATAAACCTTCCAGAAGCAGTTTTTTTCTGGTACCAGTCTAATATTATTGTATTATTTTGAGTTTTGATGAGTTTGGTAACTTAATATGGAACACTATGGTATTTTTCAGATTCGACTCTGAATTGTAAATTGGTGTTAAAAGAGTTAGAATTATCTAAGGTATTCTGAATGTTGTCAGCTGGGACCGCACAAAATATCATCGACATACTTGTATATAAATGGAAAAGAGAAGGGAAGAGTGGGAATTATTGTTTCCAACAAATGATCTGTGCTAATGTGGGACTAATGGAAGAATCCCTTGGTGTTCCAAATATCTGTCTGTAATTTTTTTTATTGAAGCTAAAGTGTGTGTTGTCACAGATGAATTCAATTAGTTTGATTAAATTGTTTTTTGAGAAATCAGTGAACTCTTCTATTTCATGCCAGTATAGTTCTAAAATATTTTTCATAAGGTTCAGAGAAATATCTGTGAACAGAGATACAACATCTTACGAAATCGAAACATAATCAGGTGGTAGGGTTAAATCTGGAATAAGGTTGACGAATGAAAAGGTATCCTTTATATTATAGTTTGTGCTTTTTTCAAAAGGAGATTTGAGGATGTTAGCCAAATATTTCGAAATCTTGTATGTGGTAGAGTTAATAGAACCCACAATTGGTCGTAATGGTATATTCAGTTTTGGTTAACAATACAACTTGGGGAAGGAGGAATTATAAATGATTAGTTGCTTTGCTTCTTGTTCATTGATATCTTTATTGTTTTTGAGTATTTCAATTAAATTATGTTTTGTTTGGATGGATGTTGTGGGGTCACTATTTATTTCTATATATGTGGAGTTGTCTTGCAACAAGGCTTCAGATTTGATAATATAATCCTCCTCATTCATTGCAACAGTGCATCCACTTTTATCTGACTGAAGGACGTATAAATCAGGTTGTTCCTTCAAATATTGGTTTGTTTTTTTTTTGTACTTTATATTCAATTGTGAATGTTGTTCAGAGTATTTTATATACATATATATATTGCCCAAAATTATAGATGCGACAGCTATAATTAGCTGCCCTGATGAGTGAGAAACCATAAAACAACTGTAGGCGAATGGTGGGCTCCCTTGATATTGAAACAAAACTCTCTTTCTTCTATATATATATATATATATATATATATATATATATATATATATATATATATATAGGGTGATTCATCTCTAGGCGATATTTTTTTTCGGTGCTACCTGAAAATCTGATAATTTATAAAAAAAAATATTTCCGCTGAAGAAAAAAAATTCTAAGTAAATTAGAGGCTTCGCTCTTCCAAAAATTGTATTTCCTATATGGATAAAATAGTTTTTTTTTATGTTTCAACTCGATTTTTCAGAAATAAAAAAAAAATGTGCAAAAAACTAAAATACTCACATCTTTTGTAAGGCGTTGAATTTGCTATAAAAAAGTTCCTCTGAGCAAATGCTGTCCGACCAACAGTTTTTGAGCTGTAGAGCTGAAAAGGTGAATGTTAATAATAATTGACAAACATTTTTCTTTAAATTGGAATTAATTTATCCCTCATTGAATATTCTCTTACAATAGACGCTATAAAGCTATTATCAATATAAATCTGAATAAGACTATAATACCCGCTTAACAATTTAAAAAAATTTACACGTCGTGAATGATACTGCTGAACGGGGAATCGTATAATCGGAGATTTAACTTATGACAAAGAACAGAAACAATACTCATTACAAGTTGTGGCAATGCATGGAAAGCAATTTCCGAATGCTAGTACGAAACATTAATGTTACCACCAATTTAGAAATGAAAAAAAAATACTTCTAGTAAATCTCATGATTTATATATCTAAATTTATATTTATTTACTGAATACAAAAAAAAAATTTCTAAAATTAACGATTTAATAGCTTAATACCGTCTTTTGTGAGATGATATTTAATGTAAGATCAATAAATTCCAATTTAAAGAAAATTGGTTGTCAATTATTATTCACATTCACTTTCCAGCTCTACAACTCAAAATTTGTTGGTCGGACAGCGTTTGCTCAGAACAACTTTTTTGTAGCAAATTTAACGCCCTACAAAAGCTGTATACTCACTTTTTCCATGAAATTTTTTGAATATCGAAAAATCGAGATGATACCGAAAAAATATTCCTGTTATTTATATGGGAAATCGAAGTTTTAAAAGAGTGAATGGAGCCTCTAATTTAGTTGGAATTTTTATTTTTCAGCGGGAATATTCAGATTCTCAGGTAGGACCAGAATGAAAAGATATCGCCTGAAGATGAAATACCCTAAAATATATACATATCTTATTGATTATATCATAAATTTTCTCCTGGAAGACATTGCACCCCGTACTCTGTGTATGGATGCAGTGGATTGTTTTTTTATTCTTCATTCTCTGAGTGCATTCGAACTCTAAATGAATAAACTCTACGAACTCCAGATTTGTTTCTGAAGGAAACTGGCGAACCATGTTTTAGTAGGAAATATGAGCGAAAGCCTACAGTTCCGACGACCAAGTTTTGAAAAGTTTCGAACTTATTCCTGGTTTGAAATGCCTGACACGCACCACGTTGAGAACAGGCTGCTCTGGATAATATAGTTATAATAGAATGGAATTGAAGTGGAATTAAGTTCAAAGAAACAGGATATGGTATAATGTTTATCTCGATAATATTTCGAACTTAAGCCACTTCTCGTATTCATTGTACAGTTTGAAACAAATTATATTCATACCAAGGCCGCAGCTTTTGAATCTGCTACTCACAGAATATCCTAGGTCAAACAATTGAAGAAATTATTTTCCTTTCAGGCGCATTTGTACAAAAGCTAGCTAAAAAATTTTTTCAATAATTTTTATTCAATTCTTTTCAGTCATTTATGAAATTATATTGAATTCTGAAAAAAATGTATGAACTCTTACCTCAAAAAAAAACACATCAATTTTGAATGGAATCGGACCATAATAACAAAACACGTCGCCATATTGGAGCCGCCATCTTGAATCCATAAATTTTGACAATAAGATCATGTCCGACCCCAAAAACCCCCACACACCAATTTTTAACGGAATTGGGCTATAATCACATAACTCGCCGCCATTTTAAAATCATGGATTTCGACAAAAAAATCATGATCTCCGACCCCAAAAACTCCCACATACCGATGTTCATTGGAATTGGGCTATAACCACAAAACTCGTCGCCATATTGAATTCATTAATTTTGACGAAAAGTTCGTGATCTTCGTCCCTGAAAACACCCACATACCAATTTTGAATGAAATCGAACCATAATCACTCGTCCGCCATATTGGGGACACCATTTAGTTTTTTCTCCAGCAAAAATTCCATAATGCATTATCACCAGAATTATTAACACCTGCCAAATTTCACGTTCTTTGGACAACTAGGAATGGATCAGATTCAACTTGAAAGATCTCCCCCTATATATGGTAGCGTGTAAGATTAAAGCGGAAAATCCTATTATGATTTTTCAGCTCATCCAACTGACTTTGGAAATATCTTATTTTCAATAACAACTAGCCCACAAAGGGGATTCTAGCAATGTTGCTGATGATTTTTGGGAAGTGAGTTCCTATTCATCTAATATTAGCGGAGCTGTCGGGACTTTTGATGTCAATACTGTCTGAAATACGTTGAATTCAACAACATCGTACCAGACTTCATATATTTATATATATATATATATATATATATATATATATTTATATATATATATAGTGAAGTGGGGAATTATATATATACAGGAATATTGCCCAAACTCGATGGCCTATTGGACGTTTCTCGAGAACGGAACATAGGATTATTTTGAAAATTGGGTTTCTTGGGTAATCAGTTCTGCTCCATCGATCTGAAATATTTTCAGCAATGCAACGTTGGCGCTTATTTCGAAAAATAACATCTTTGATATTTCAGATGAGACATCCTATATATCAATGAATTTTTTGTTCTGCTATTGCTTCACGATCATTTTTGTATAATATTTCCCTATACCTATCTCAAGCGGTTTTCGAGATATTCATTGATTTCCTTATTTTTTCTGCAAAACATAGCTTCAATTAAATGTTTATTACGGCGGTATTTGGATTCGTACAAAGCTGAAATTTCGAGTGTCGTTTACAAATGTTCTGTGCATTAGTTATGTCTGAGGGAAATCGTTCTCCATTATACAGGGTCTTTCAAAATTTGCGATTTTTCTGATAGATACAAAAATGGTAAAGAGTAATTTTTTTCAATGTATATTTTCGAATATTCTGAAAGACAATTTGAGTTTCTTTCAAATGATGTATTTTGTTCCTATTCCTTAATAGTGTGGTTTCCAAAATTAAAGCAAGTTTAATGAAAATTTAAAATATTTGCATTTGAATATGTATTATTATCGATTTTAACAGAAACACCATGAAAATTATATAAGAATAGTATGACAAATCGAAATAGGTGATATTACCCAATTCAAATGATCTGATTGAAAAATCAAATCAATCTGTGCTTCAAAATGTTCATACTTTTGGAGATACAGCTGAAACTTGAGTTTTTTTTAAACTCTCAGATGATGTAATTCAGTTTTAGCAAAATTTAATTGAAAAAATATCTCAGGAAAATTTGGAAATAGGTTTGAGTCATACTCGAAAAAACGTCTATTAGTAATACTTTTTTAGATCATCCTGTGTATATCATTTCAGTTTCAGATTATTCTCCCTAATCTGACTATGGCATAATATACAGGGTGTCTCATCCCAATAAAATGACTTACGGCCGTGTTTCCTAATCACCTACAGAAATATGTTTTTCAGACAACCTGTATAAAATATGGTCAAATAATTAGATGTTACGGAAATTACCCAATATCTTCTGGGTAAAAGTTGAAATTGTATCCTGTGTGGGTAACGGATAAGGAGGTATTTGAATTCTTGTTGGTTCCATTTTGGTAGCAGAACAATTACAAAATAATCAATTTTCAATAAACGGTAGAGATACGACATGTTCAGTAAGAGTTATTTGTATTTGTCAGTAGAATCCAAAAACAGAATGATATACTGGGTGTTCTATTTGAAATTCGGAAGTTTATATCAGTTACGAGTACATGTGGCAACACTGAGAGTGTGAAAATATTTTTGAGAGCCACATCGCAGTCTCTTATCGTGGGATACAAAATTTCGAGTATTTATATCTCAGATCTCCAGAAACGTCCAATAGGCCATCGAGTTTGGAATAATAATCATTCTTTGTACAATCAGTTCGTCATCTCATCATTCATACACTTCAATACACTACAGAACCTCCTGCATGTTCTCACTTTAATTTGATCACCTTTACCATGAAGTTCAACAATTTCATCAAAACTTCGTTTGAATAGTTATTGCCTTCCATTTTGATTCTTTTTCATTGAAATTTTGGTAATGAACGCGCAAACGTTTTATTATTGATACACAATCATCAAATTCTCATAATGACGAATTTCATGACATTTAATACAAAATATGGCAAAATATCCGATTTTTATAGAAATGTGCTTTTATTTCGGAAACCAGGCTATTTAGATATAGGAACATGATACCAATTATGATTTTTAGAGAAAAAAAATATCTCAAATAACTATTTAAATAATGGAAATATAAAAAAACTATATTTATTTTTATTTTTATTTTTTATCATTATATTCTCTAAACAACAAAATGGCCAAAATATATTTTTTCAAAATATTAAACCAACAAATTTGTTTATAAACAAGTTGTGAAAAAATGTCTAAAAATTTTTAATTTATTGAATGCCATTGTTTTATGCGAAAAAGCAATAGCAAAACATATGGATACAAAATATTTTAACAATTTTTTTTATTTTTATTTTTTCTTTAATTAAAAAAATTATAATGAACAAAATAAACAACTCTGAAAAACTTTCATAACGTGATCTTGTTAATTATATATATATATATATATATATATATATATATATATATATAAGGGGTCCAGGGGGCGAAATTTTTTTAGAGTTATCATTTCATCATTTATGCCGTTTTTTATGAAAACCGAGGTCCGAAAATTAAGGACTAATGCCTAACTTGTTGAAAAATCAACAAATTTTTTTTTCAACGGGACCTTGTTGTTTCAATTGATATTTAATACTATAAAAAAAAAATTATGTGGTGTACTCTCTTCAGAGAAGGCGCGGTCGCGCTGCCCTATTTTCAGCGTTAAATCAAAATTATAAATAATGGAAATAGAGTTCCATGAGTCGAAACTCTTCTATCCGATGTTTGCTACCGCTCATAGCTTTTGAGCTATTTCCAAAAAGCTGTATCCATTTTTATGTTTTTGTTTTATGTTAATAACAATTGCAATTTTCGTCAGCAAAAAAATATATTTCTCAGAATTGCATCCCAAATCGAATGAGCTATTGCTCATATTTTTTGGAGACTCGGAACTATTTCTCACAGGAAACTCACTTCTCGACTAGACTAATAGTCAAATCGTAACGCTTTGATGACCAGACATTGTGAAACTGGGCCTTAATATTCTATGTGTCGTAAATTATGGAGTATTGATCTGAGTATTTCTGAAACGCCTGTGTTACAACAAAAAATATTGTAGAGGACATCTTTTTTTCCAGGGTTCCAGGATTCATCAATTTCAGTTGTTATCATAACGATACTGAAATATGAATTAAATCATTTATTGAATACTGATTACGCAAAGATATAGGTATCCTGGGAAACCGAGTATATACTGTCCTAAAATGGTCATCCATACCCAACTCCGATAATGTCAAAGCACGTTTTATCAACCAGCAGTAATTCTATACATATTGATTGACATTGTGGAATGGTGAATTGATTGAAACTCACATCCCGAAGGAAATTGTTGCTGTCGAGCATAGAATAATATCGATTGAATGATGGAAACATTGTGTGGCTTGTAGTGTAACAAAATTCATCTCCTGGTCATTCCAGATAATATCATCAACGTTGTGTTCGAATTTTATTGATATCTACCCCATCAGTTTCTCAGGTCGAGATCCCGAAAAGGACTCAAGAAAAAAAACATATTTGAAGCTTTTTGAGAGATCGCGATGAATTCATTTAATTCACCACCCAAAGAAGTTGTATAAAAAAATAAAAATCAAGTTGAAACATCAGAAGTAGTTGTTTTTGTTGAGAATTTCCAGAAAAGAAATCAGCGAATACTGTCAGTTATAAAACATCAAGAAATAACAATACGTGACACAAATCTGTGACACACAATGAAGAGCTGATTTCATAGAAAATTAAAAATGTTTTATTGTTCGGGAGTGCTCACTACTACTACCTATGAAATATGTGAATGTTGGGCCGAATATCTATCAGAAAACGACTACTCTCCTAACCAATGCTTCGACGAACATTGGAATACATTCGATGGATATTCGGTCAAAGACCCAAGAGGTTATTTACTTCACCCTGTACTGATGAGGGGCAATAAATCTGAAACTGGTATACAGGTAATCAGCCCGAATGAAGTGGTTGATATTTATCTATTCCGCAGGAAATATTTGCATTTGCTCCTTGAATAATTGGGAACCGATGAATATGTCACTGTTAGTAATTTTGGAATTTCAACAGAAAGCACAGTACGTTTGTACGACGTAGAAGTACACTTGGAAGTGGCTTAATAACCACCAAATATGCACAATAAACGGACCTTAACTGGAAAGGAATGCATCAGTTTGATATAGTAATGGATTCAAGATGATCGAATAGGCTGGAGTGGAAAATCTGGTCTTAGTTGTAGGCTCTCGAAACTCCTAGGTGAAGGTCCAACAATTTTACAGGCAGAAATCCATGCTATAGAAGTTTGCGCCTGAGAATGCCTCGAAAAAGGTTCCAGATGGGCAAAAATATATATCCCATCAGATAGCCAAGAGGCACCCAAAGCTCTAAAGTCACACACTTGTGAGTCTAAACTGACTTGGGACTGGAAACCCTCCCTAAGCAATAAGGTCATGCTGATGTGGGTGACAGGACAATAGGGAATCGAAGGCGATGAAGAAGCATAGAGACTCGCCAATGGAGTGGCAAACACTCGATTTCCTAGCGCAGAACCCTCTCTTGGTCCTTCCAAAGCCCATATTAAGGATTCGTTTTGGCACTGGGAATCTGGCCAGATTCAAAGCCACTGGAATAAGGTTTCAGGGCTAAGACTAAGCTTCAGTGCCCATCCCAAAGAAGGCTGCTCGAGTTTGACAAAAAAGACTTGAAACTGGTAACGGGACTACTCACGAGACCTCATCTCAAAAAAAATTTATGGATCATACACTGCTCTGCCACTCTCAAGCGCTGTTTTGCAAAAGGCTCGAATTCCCCGAAGGGGTTTCATTAACTCCCTCAAACATCAGGAACTCAGCTCCCAGGAAACTGATACGCGAGGAGTTTCGGAATCCCAGGTCCTGGAAAGATGAAGGGTTATGTACGAAAGACCTCATAGGCCGAGGTACGAAGATTCTGAAGAGCCATATCTACCCCCTACAATCTCTACACTAAGCCGACAACAGCGATAATCTTAATGTCACCAATCGTGATGGTTGCAATTCACCACCGCCTGAAGAAACAGTTCTAGTTGACACCAAAAATTATGAAACCGAAAATGAATTGTTGAGTAGCGACATCGGGGCGAGTATGAGATGTTTACAAATTACCAGAAAGATTTTCTGCTATTTAGTAGGCTGAAGTATATATTTTGTAATATCTCAAGAGGAGAGGTATGTAGTATATGACCAAACGGCCCTGAGCCCAGCTCATATGAGCCACATCTACCCCCTACAATCTCTACACTAAGCCGACAACAGCGATAATATTAATGTCACCAATCGTGATGGTTGCAATTTACCACCGCCTGAAGAAACAGTTCTAGTTGACACCAAAAATTATGAAACCGAAAATGAATTGTTAGGTAGCGACATCGGCGCAAGTATGAGATGTTCATAACTTACCAGAAAGATTTTCTGCTATCTAGTAGGCTAAAGTATATATTTTGTAATATCTCAAGAGGAGAGGTATGTAGTATATGACCAAACGGCCCTGAATCCAGCTCTTCGAACAAATATCCACCACACTTTTTGTATCGCTAAAAAGCACAGGGAACCCACCTCCAAAACTCAGATGAGTAGTAGCGCAGTCAGGTACCGTATGTTTTCACGGAATATACCTAGTATTGTTATTCGTTGTTTTCTTTAAAACGAAAGAAAATAGAACACATATGAACCTACAAGGGCCCCTCATCAGAAACCATGGATCAACATGGTGAAACAATGTAACTAACCTTTCTATAAAAAGCTAAAAGGTCGAGGCATAGCGGACGGCAACTGTTCGTCAGTGAGCACTATGAGTTCATTGATTGAGTTTAAATAATGATGTAAAAAAAAATTTACACTTACTGTTTTTGTAAAATACCTACATTTTATATTCAATATTGAATAGAGATAAACCAAAAATAAAGTTTATGAAAACAGATCAAATGTAAGGTTAAAAGAAATGTAAAAAAATATGAATTTGCCTGTTACTCTTCTGGCGCAGGGTGGTTCGTATGTAAATGGACGGCTTTCAAATACCGGAACATGACTTCGTTGGTAGACAATCACAATGAAAAAACATGACGACAATCCAAATCGACTCCGGCAGGCAGAATAACGCTTTATTCTTGAATCAGATGTCCAATACCGTTATATCCCCAAATCAAAAACGGAAACGAGAATAGTTCAGACTCCATCAAAAATGTTCCACCCGGTAAAATTCTCCAAAAAAGCTGAAGGTTCGTCTCACAATAAGGCCCTCTGTGAAATCCTATAACAATTTACCTCGTTACTAATTTCCACCTTGGAGGCAGGGACTACTAAGAGTTGAGGTTTACTAGTCTTATACGAAATCTACTTTGGTTCATTTGGGTCGCATTCATGGGTTCATTCAGTAGAAATTGGTCTATACGTGATGTTTTTTGGTTTGGGTTTGTACGAGATTTTGCATCTAAGAGATCGTTTATCACTCATAGGACGTCCATCTTTGATATAAGGCAGATTCTCAAAAGCACCTGTCTCTTCCTCTCGACCTTGGATTCCTCTGGTGAATTCCTAATATTTCCCTCTTTAAAGGACCGGAATATCTAGGGGAGGTATGGAGGTCTACGTCAAAGAAGTATTGCTAGGTGATCCGGTTTTTGTTGTGAATTTTAATTAATTTTTATGGAAGCAGAAAATGACACGGCCAATCAGATGAAGTATAGATTGATACTGGCTTCTGTGATTTTGGGAATGTTAACACGTTAGTCGTTTGTTATTTGAATGAGAAGGGCCATTGAAACCTATACATTTTACTGATAGCAGCTCTTGATAACTAATTCGGTGTTTGCTAGAAGAGTGGTGATTGTTCAAAATTGTTATGGAATGTCAGAAATTCATTTTCAAATACACGTGGAATTAATACTGTTTTATTTCGGATCGAATCAATTCACTTCAAGATATGATCGAAAGACAACTTCTCAACCATTATTCCTGACGGATCTTCACCAGATATTTGTGTCAAATATTTCACTTGAAACAGCGTGAAAATGGAATTTATTGAATATAATATAAAAATATTGTGGAAATGGAAAACAGTCTATAATCGACTATTTTTCCTTATATAGCAGGCTCATACAATGAGAAGATTCACAAGAAGTCGTAGAAAAAATATATTTTGTTACTGCTAACGCGCATAGACAAAAACACTTTTTGAAATTTTTCATGCAAAGACCGCAATCAAATGATAGCACAAACTGAAATAGTCCTAATTATTAATGTCTCAAAACTGCAAATAACATCTGGTACGTACACCAGGTGCTATGTCTCCAAACATTCTGTGGAGAATGATTAACTACACCGTTTGACACATAAATCACAATATTGGGCAATGAATGTTTATCAAACTAATTTCTGGCGCAGCTCTGGGTAGGGAACATGCCATTATTTTATCACCTTTGTTCTACATGAATTCACTCTGCCTGGAAGCCAAACAAAAGGTTTTTATCGAGTTTGCTAAATATAATGAATCCAAATAACGTGTTGTGCTCAGAACACCGCATTGATAGGTCGAATATGACAGCCAAACAAACATTTCAATAAAATCAGATCATTTTGGGGGATCTCCAAGGAAGTGAAAGAATATATTTCACGTCAAGTTCACTTGGAAGGACCATATTTGCCGTGAAATCCAGTATTTTTGATATTGTGAAGTTCTGAACTCTCCGATCAAGAATCCTGTAGAATGCGTTCCACGGTTTCAAGAATTTTCCTCAACTATTTTGAATATTTAGTCATAACATTCCGTTTTCTTCAACCGTTTTATATTCTTTGTGATTTTTCCATTCAAACCCTTCATTCTTTATAAGTCTTTCATGACTTGAGTATACCAATATCAACCCATGGATTTTCCTTCATATCTCGTCGACTGACTTTTATAGTATTTGAACCCTGTTCTACAATTTTGTTCACTTTTTCAATGAATACTTGAGTGGCAACCCCATTATCATCTATTGAATATTTATCTAGCCAGTTCTCTCCACCTATGAAAGTTTCAAGTTTTTCGAGAGTTGATGTGTTGGATACATTATTTTCAATTCATTTTATAGGCTAACAGCGGGCTTCAGAAAACCTGGCCAATCGGGAAACAGAATGAAATGTTTTCAAAATCTTAGTACTCACAGCAAATATAAGAAAAAATAATTGACTGCCTGGCCAAAAATGTGCATAAGTTTTGTATGGCCTTTTTTCGAAAAAGCAACCATACTAATGTGGAAAAATGTTTGTTTAGTTCAAATCTTGCAAGTGAATTTTTGACCCACTTCTAGTTGTTTTGAATAACGTGAAATTTAGGCAAGTGTTCATAATTCCGGTGGCAATGGATTATGTAGTTTTTGCCACAGAAAAAACAATATTGCGGCTCCAATATGGCGGACGAGTTTTTGATTTTAGTTCGATTCTATTCGAAATTAGTGTTATAAGGCTGGACTACGGGGTGTTGTGAATTAACACACCACACCTGTAATACCAGACATAATTCGTTAGATTGGAAAAAACAGTATTGAGAGCATCGACTATCTGAATAGCGTCGAACCGGATATGATCTATGGAGCGGTCAACATAGATCAAGTTCCTTTCTTTCAATACCGGAACATGGGCTGTTTATTCAGGAAATACTACCGTTCAGAAAGATTCGAGAAGTTATTCATAAAAGAAGATAAATAAAAGAATGCACTCATAAAATGTTAAGAATGTACATATATATTTGATAAAAAATTACACAATTCTCTCAATCGTCTATGGACGAATGATAAGCAACAATCTTCATACAATGAAAAATGTAGCGTATTGGCAGATAATTCTGCAGTGGGCTACACAATAGGAATAACTTTACTAAAAGAACAATCTTGAAATTCAATTGCCACAAACGGCTAGAAATAATTCTCTTTTGAGATCTTTGTAATCCTGCACACTATGGAAATACTTTATAGACACATACACATTTTAATAGGTTGGGTTTTGCCATAAACATAAATACAGAAAAACAAACATTAGACTCACCCTGTTTAACACTTATTCACTGGGGTCGTTTTTAAACGGCAATTAGATTTGAATTTATTATTATATCTTTTTCTCCCGCGTCAATCGGTTATTTTACTTAATTCTTCCGGTATATTCGTATACGGCTAAGATTTTTCTAAGTGAATCGTGAACCATTGAAATTGCGTAATCCCGTTGTATTATCTCTGTTCTGGCAGCGTTGACAAAATAGGCAATTTGTGGAAAACTATATTGTGCACTCGTGTTTTCACTAAGAGCTGCAATACTTGAGTTGAATTGGCTGAGTTTTTATGTTTTCTGAAGTTCACTACACTGGTTTGGAAACTCTCAGCATTATTGTACGATACTGTAATTAGACTGACTTTTTAACCTAACTTTTGAGAATGGCATGTTCTCCGAAATCTTTTCGTCCAATATAAGTGATTACTGAACGGGCTACTGAATTGAACTACTTTTCTTTCGGCTTCTGGAGTCTTTTATACGATCTTCGAAACAGAAGCTAGGGGCGGGATTTAGGTGATACCTTTTGTTTTTTCTCTCCGCTAATTGGTTGGTAAGAACCG